>CAKOAT010996668.1:93404-148897 GCA_932364175.1 Eruca vesicaria subsp. sativa
TGATTTTGTACTTCATTCTGAAATTCTTTGAACTTTTCAAAAGATTCAGACTTATGTTTCATTAGATAAACATAGCCATATCTACTGAAGTCGTCAGTGAACGTGATGAAGTACTGATAGTTTCCTCTGGCATTTATACTCATTGGTCCACATACATCAGTATGTATAAGTTCCAACAAGTCTTTAGCTCTCTCACCGTATCCAGTAAAAGGAGCCTTAGTCATTTTACCCAACAAACAAGATTCACATTTTTCATATGATTCATAATCAAATGAGCCCAAAAGTCCATCACTGTGAAGCTTTTGAATGCGTTTCTCATTTATGTGGCCCAAACGACAATGCCAAAGAAAAGTCTGATTCGTGTCGTTAGACTTGAATCTTTTGGTACTGATATCATAGACATGCATGCTTTGGTCTAGAATGTAAAGTCCATTCTCTAATGGACCGCTACCATAAAAGACATCATTACGATCGAAAGAAAAACACTTGTTTTTAATCGAAAAATGAAATCCTTCCAAATCCAAACAAGGAATGGAAATAATGTTCCTAATTATAGCAGGCACATAGTAGCAATTCTTAAGTTCTAAAACCAAGCCTGAAGGTAAAGACAAATGAAATGTCCCCACGGCTAATGCAGCAACTCTTGCTCCATTTCCTACGCGTAGGTCCACTTGTCCTTTCTCCAAAATTCTACTGTTGCTTAGGCCATTTATATTCGTACAAATATGAGCACCACAGCTGGTATCCAATACCCAAGAAGTAGAACCAGAAGTAGTAACATTTACTTCTATAACATAAATATCCCTAGACGATGTTTCAAAAGTCTTTTTACTTTTCAGATCTTCCAAGTAGGGTTTAAACTCTTGCTTGAGAACAATTCTCGGGTTTCGATACCATTGGAGGAAGTTTGATCCATTCAATTTGTTCTTCTCAAGAACATATCGAAATGAAAACGGGTTGTGAGGAGTTAACATTTCTGGAATAAAAGAATAGAGAATGTTAATATGATGTTCATAAATTGAGAAATCTCAACAATTAAGAAAACTCATATTATATTCAAAACATTTTCCTCAAATGAATATAATAAGCCAAGATCCATATTTCACTAAAATCCGAGTGAGCTTTGGCTCATCGCCCAAATTTTAGTTATTTAGGTAAGCAACACTTTGCTAATTATATCCAACATAATTCTTGATTGTTGTACGACATCTTATGTCTTATCCAACATATGTCTCTAAGCCCAAAACCGTTTTGATAGCCTAGTCAAGTAAACCAACCTTGTTTCTTATGGTAACCGTTACCATCCACCTCACTCATGTAATTGCAGACACCTTGCTTTGGCAAGACCATCTTACAACAAAACGAGCCTTGATGGTTGATAAGATAGGATAGACATCAAAATACTTGAAATTAATTGAGGAACAAATTTTATTTCAATTTTAATTTATATTTAAAGTTTATATCTTATATAAAATATAAATGTAACTAATACATATCTAATATGTATTTTAATTGAATTATAAATTATTAAATTTATTTCAATCTTATTAAAATAATATATTATTTATTGAATAATGTTAGTTCTAATCTAATTAGAACGATAATAAATTTTGATTTAACCAAATCAATATATAAGTATATCTAAATCTATATCAACACTTTGATATAATCGAGATATATTCTAAATATATTTATTTACATAAATTATTGATACATTACTATAATGCGTATGTTAAAATGTAAATATTATATTTGTACAAACAACAACTTTAAAACACGTTAGTTCATTCGAAAAAAAAAACAACATGTGAAAACTAATTGATTACAATAATCATAATGTTCATATTAAATAAAACTATTTCGAACATAAGCGTATTAGTTTTCAAGAACACTGCAAACAAAAGACGATACGTGTTTGGCTGTTCCTTATTGCTGTAATTTAACGAGCCGGTTATATATCTAATATATAAATCAAACTATTTGTACCGTAATCAAATTAGGTTTTTCTTAACATGCGAGCGTATCGATCTTAAGTAATCAATATTACTAGAATCATTCATCTATCTATACCATATTATAGATTTAACAAGATCTAATTTCAGCATTCAAACAAGCAAGCTCTGATACCACTGTAGGAATTCATACCGGTTTATAACGATTTATAAATCAACCTATGAATTTAATTTGCCTAGATCTCATGTCAATACTGAATTAAATCTAGATCTTAGGGTTTCGAATATACCTGATTATTCGCAGCGGAAAAATGAATGAATCAAACCGAGGTTATTAGCACTCCAAATGTCGTGCCTCTACCGATATCAACACGCACACAGACTAGATCGGAACGGGATGCTAGTGCCGCAAAATCTTCTTGACGAACAATTCGTCTCCTTTGATTCAATATTTAGGTTACGGCCACACTTGAAAATTAACACAACTTCCTTGTGTCATTATATAATGCACGTATAATAACCTAATTAAAGGTTAATGGGCTCAGCCCAATTTAAGAAGTGATTACATTAATCATTTTGTGCAAACGAGAATAACACATATGTATATATAATATAACATTTTATATCATATATATCATATTACTTTAAACCTTAAATATTATTGATCTAGTCTGTTTAGGTGTGTGACCCTGTAGGATCATATAAAATTAGTAATAGATTCTCAATCTATAGATTATAAGCGGTTTCTAGCAAAACATTATAACCACCTAATTTTATACGACTGTCAAACCTCGACGTTACGACTTCTACTAGAGTAAGTACAAATGATTTTAGGACATTCCCAACATTTTGTAACTCCGTCGAGTTTCACTCTCACGACCTCAAGCTAAGTCGTTTTCTCTCTCTCTCTCTGAACTTTATCGTCTTCTTCGTCTTATTTCTGCAACTTGACCGATGAGTTTGTTATAACAACCTCATCCTCTTGTCTTTGCAAAACGCATTGTTTCACTAAACAAAAGAGAAGCTGAAACTTGGGCTGTCTTCTTTTCCTTATGCAGGCTTCATGACTAAAAAAAAGTGGGCCATAGAACCCAGGCCCAGTTCGGAGTTTAGCTGAACAAAACTCATAATCTCCACATTTCAAACAAAACACCGAAGTGTTGTCTCTCTCTCTCTCTGCAAAACCCTAGCCCCTCATGTCTCTCTTCCTTCTATCTAAGGCGATTCGTCGCCTCCTCTGTTTAAAGACCTTTCTGATGCTTCCCGGAGATTCTACCAAGCTCCTCCGTCATCTAAGACCATATACAACGACAAGGTACTCTCTGTCTCTTCTTCTCTTCTGTTACCCTTCAACTTAAGGTAACCTTTTCATCGTATTTTTCTCTGACTCACCCCTCTCTGTCTTTTCTCTGCAGATCCCTCAAGAAAACCCCGATTCAACTTCACTCAACACTTTGCATGTCTTAGAAACTGAACCGACGAACCATTACCGACTCTGCATGGACCAGATCTGTGACATACCGTTTCAGATTCAACCGTCTGACATCAAAAGCTTCAAGCATTCCTCATCACAAACCCCAGATAAGTGTTCTCTGACCTTTTCTCTTTTCTGATGAAAACTGAACCTTTTCTGATGAACTGACAACCACCTTAGAAACCCTTACTAACTCAGATCTTCTTCTTATGTTCCAGAAAAAACCAGAAGAGACTCCACCTGAAACTGTACAGACCAGAGAAACTCTACCTCGCTTCCAATACTCGAGTAATGAATTCTTCTTTGTTCTTCAAGTTGGTTTGAAAAACAATAAAATTAGAGAACATTTTATGATTTGTAAATGTTATCTAACCTCACTGTCTTCTTTTGTAATTGCGAGGTAACCAACAACGGAGACACATCGTTCCTCGGAGCCGCTTCTTCCTCAGAACAGATTCACCAAATCAGAACAGAGTCTGAACTTCGGACCAGCTAACACTTTAGTTAGAAAATCAGCAAGATCCTTGCTTGTGTGTATCTTATGTAGAACAGTATCACCTTGAAGCAACAATATCACAGATGAAGTGATACTTGTTTGCAATATGTTTAGTCCTCTCATGAAAAAATAATTTGTTTTTTGCTAGAGCTAGGGAACTCTGTGAATCACAATGCATCTTAACACTACATGTATGTAGACTTAGTTCTTCGCATATAGCTTTTAACCAAATACCTTCTTTGGTCGCTGAGGAGAGTGCCATATACTCTACCTCAGTGGTTGACAAAGCCACAACAGATTGTTGATTAGACCTCCATGAAACTGTATTGCCCCAGACCTTGAAAATATATCCAGTAACTAAACGTCTTCTGTCTAAATCAGCTGAATAATCTGAATCTGAAAAATCTTCAATTGAACACACTGAGCTTTTAACAAACGTTAAACTGGTTTTAGATTCATCCTGAAGATACTTTAGAATCCATTTCACTGCCTACCAGTGATCCATTCCCAGTTTAGACATGAACCTGCTAACAACTCCCACTGCGTGAGCTAAGTCTGGTTGGGAGCCTATCATGGCATACATTAGGCTCCCCCACAGCACTCGCGTAAGGTATTCCTTCCATTTTAGCAGCTTGTTCTAACGCCTCTGCTTTGGTTAGACTCTTCAATTTGAATTGAGTTACCAAAGGAGTTGTGACTGGCTTAGACTCTTCCATTCTGATACTCTTTAGTACCTTCTCGATGTAGTTTTCTTGAGATAGCACTAGTGTTCTCTTTTGTTGATCTCTGATAATGTCCTTACCTAGAATTCTAAAAGCATTTCCCAAATCTTTCATTTCGAATTCTCTGCTCAAATTGTCTTTCTTTATCTGAATCTCAGTCTTATCCCCTGAAGCTATTAGCATATCATCAACATATAGCAGTAGGTAGATCGCTGTAGGAGTGTTGACATTTCTCATGTAAACACATGAATCGTAGTTACTTTGTTTGAACTTTTGCTTCTTCATAAAACTGTCAAACCGTAGATTCCACTGTCTAAGAGATTGCTTTAGACCGTATTGAGATTTCCTTAGAAGACACACATTTTTCTCATTCCATGGTTTCACATAGCCTTCAAGTTGATCCATTAGAATCCTTTCGTCTAGGTTTCCATGAAGAAACGCGGTCTTGACATCTAGTTGTTCTGATTCATAGTCTTTTTTCACCACAATTGAGAGCATCAGTCTTATTGAGACGTGCTTAACAACTGGTGAAAAAAACTCATTGTAGTCAATACCTTCCTTCTGTGAGTAACCCTTAGCTACTAGTCTTCCCTTATACTTTTGATCCTCAACCCTAGGAATGCCCGGTTTATACTTGAAAATCCACTTGCAACCCGTGGTCTTTTGACCTTTTGGTCTTTCATTATTCCAGTGTTTCCAGTCTTTACTCCTCTTAGCTTCTTCGAAAGATTTAGGTTCTTCCTTCTGTATATCATCTGCCACAGCTAATGCATAAGCAACTATATTAGCATCCTCATATCTAGAAGGTGGCCTTACATTCTGTCTTCGGACTCGATCCCTAGCAAGCATGTAGTCATCAATAGAGCTCACAGATTCAGTTTCTTCAACAAACGTCAAACCCTCTATCTCATCTTCACTTTCTGACTCACGTGAACTACCTTGATCTTCAGAATCATGTTGAGATACACATGTGTTTCCAGGTTCTGAAGTTTCACAGTGTTCATAGTTTGGACCACTAGGTCCCCGAATCAGACTTGGACTGAAAGCGACACCCTTCTTAGATTTCTTAGTTTGCCTTCCATGATCAACTGAATCACCTTCACTCTCTGTAGCTTTCTGTGTATCCTTGTAGAGTTCATCCTCCCTGAATACAACATTTCTGCTTGTAGTACACTTTTGGTCCTCTGGAATTTAGACTTTGTGACCTTTCACACCAAACGGATAGCTTAAGAAAACTCCTTTCACAGCTCAAGATTCAGTTTTCTCCTGATTAATATGAACGTAAGCCGTACAACCAAACCTTCTCAAGTGTGCTAAATCAGGCATGTTCCATGACCAAACTTCTTCTGGAAGCTTGAAGTCTATGGTTGAATTTTGTGTCATGTTTATCAAATACACTGCCGTAGAAGTAGCTTCTACCCAAAACTCTTGACCCAAACCAGTTTCTGCTAGCATACTCCTCACTTTATCCATGATGTGCGGTTCATATGTTCTGGAAACCCCATTCTGTGCAGGCGCATAGGTGCAAGTTCGATGCCTCTTGATTCCAGAAATTCTGCATAACTCATTAAACTGATTGTTGCAATATTCCAACCCATTTCGGTGCGTAAACACTTGATCTTTTTTCTCTGTGTGAATTTCAACTGCTTCTTTCCTCTCCTTGAACTTATAGAATGCTTTGTCCTTAGTCCTTAGGAAATAAACTCACACTTTCTTAGAGAAATCGTCAATGAAACTTATAAAATATTTGCAACCACCAAGACTCTCAGGAGTTGATGGAGAACCCCAAAGATCTGAATGTACATACTCTAGGATGCCTTTAGTAGTATATTTAGTTTTAGGAAAACTTTGTTTGTGCAATTTTCCAAGCACGCAACCTTCGCAGAAATATAGTTTTCCCACTTCAGTCTTTGGTATGAAACCTTGTTTTACAAGTAGCTCCATGTTCTTAGAACTCATGTGACCCAGTCGAGAATGCCAAACCTGAGTCTTAGCATCCGTAGATACACTGATATTAACCTCACCACGTGACATAGATCCTTGTAGATAGTACAACACATTCTCATAGTTGCATGTGATC
Source organism: Eruca vesicaria subsp. sativa (assembly GCA_932364175.1). Lineage (NCBI taxonomy): Eukaryota > Viridiplantae > Streptophyta > Magnoliopsida > Brassicales > Brassicaceae > Eruca > Eruca vesicaria. Next base: position 100,129 of record CAKOAT010996668.1, read on the forward strand.
ACCTTCTGTCCATCTTTGTAGAATGTTATTTTGAAATCTCCACCTTGATAGTTACACCCTGACTTCTCTAACATTCCATAGGAGATTAAGTTCCTGCTCATATCTGGCATATAGCAAAAATCTTTAAGAATAATATATGTACCATCACCATTTGTTATTTTGATCTTTCCAATGCATTAAACTTCGCATTGAGTATTATTCACCATTAGAACTTTGCTTCCATCTCCTTCTTGTAGATCAAATAAGACGACTTTGTCTGGTGTTATATGAAATGTGCAACCTGAGTCTAGAATCCACTCTTTTCTTGAATCATGAATGTTTGCTGTGAGAACTGGAGGTTGTCTTATTTCAGATACTGCATTTACTGCTTGTTCACCACCACCCTTGTGTCCTCTGTTTGGACATTCACATTTCCAGTGACCTTCTTTGCCACATGAGAAACATGTTCCTTTCTTAGTCTTATTTGATCTGCTTCTGGACTTAGATCGATCACCTCGGCTTTTAGATCTGTTGTACTTCTTGTAGTTACCATTATATGATCGCTTAGATGATCTTCCTCTTGATTCAACATATAGGCCTTCTGAAGTATAATTTTTATTATTTAGTAATCCCTTCTGTCTAAGCCCTGCTTCTTTTGAATATGCCGAGGTAACAACTTCAGAGACAGTGAGAGTGTTTCTTCATGTACCATACTAAAGAGTGTGAACCAGTTTTTCGTATGCAGCAGAAAGACCAGAGCGCAACTGTATAGCTTGATCTTCATCTATTATGGTAACTTTCAGACTTTCTAGATCATCTATCAACTTTAAAAACATGTCCACATTCTCTTCTATTAACTTGTCTTCTTCCATTTTGTAACAGGAGAATTTTCGTTTCTGATAGATCATTTTTGGAAGACTCTTCAGCTGATACAGCTTCTCCAGGGACTGCCACATGCCAAAAGTCGTCTTCTCATGCATGATCTTCCTCAAAATGGAATCGCTTAAACAAGTACCAAGTAAACTTCTGACTCGTAAGTCTTTATCAAACTTCTTCTAATCGACTTTTGGTTTCTCACCTTCTCCATGTTTATCAGAAATTGATGAAATCTCAAAGTCATCTTGTATCACTGCAAGTAGACCATGGATCTCAATCTGTCCCATTATTTTGAACTTCCACAACCCAAAGTCCCCCTTTCCGTCAAACTTATCCATCTCAAACTTCCCATGAGTCCGCTCCATCTTGAACAAACAGACGCAGACCTCAAAATTTATTGCAAAACAATACCAGAACCATCACAACACACAAGCAAGAGATATGTGACACCACAAATATTACGTCTCACGCAATCACAAGATAAGTGGATCCTCCTTCTCTCTTATCAGATCTGATCTAACTCTTAGCCTTAGCACCCAACCTGATCCTCTGATACCAATTGTAGAGTTTAGATCGAATTTTCCAAATTCTAACTTGATGAATATGATTAAGTGATTCAATTTGTTTTGTTTTAGGTTTGAGATCGACATAAAAAGCAACACGAGATTTTGTTCACTCGGTGTTCGCGGATCTACTCACCAGGGAGGGAGACGGAATCCCTCAACTGGTTTCACTAGACAATGATCAAGGTTACAAGTTCAACAACTTTGGCAATACAACACCAAAATAGAGCAATGCGAAAGAGATAGTTAGCGAGCTTATTGTTTCCTTTGCAAAGCCGAAAGTCACCGCCGGAATGGCACACCTGACCGTATACCTCTTTTGTAACTCCGTCGAGTTTCACTCTCACAATCTCAAGATAAGTCGTCTTCTATTTCTCTGATCTTAATCTTCTTCTTTCTCTTATCTCTGCAACTTGACCGATGATTTTGTTATAAAAACCTCATCATCTTTCCTTTTCAAAATGCATCGTTTCATTAAACGGAAGAGAAGCTGAGACTTGGGCTGTCTTCTTTTCCTTGTGCAGGCTTCAGGACTAAAAAGAAGTGTGCCGTAGAACGCAAGCCCATTTCAGAGTTAGGCTGAACAACACTGACATTAGACCAAGAGATTGTATTCAAGTTTTTTGTTCCCCCATATTCCCCCATGGTTATCCAAGATCCGGATCTAAACACAGCCGAGTGAAACTTTAGGTTTGGCCCCAAAATTTGTGAAGTTATATATATAGCAGACTTCCATATTATGAAAATAAGTATTTATTAAAATATTTACGAAATATTTATAATTTCAAAAATAAAGACATGCCCTTGTGTTTTAAATCTTTTGATTAGCTTTCATCATCCATGACGATTCTCAGCCGTTGATATTGTTCTACGGATGAGAAGAGAAGAGGAAGATACAAGTTATGATCTTTAAAATGGAAATAGAGCGAAGCTTCTAAACTCGAAAATATCATTCTCAAGCAGTGGTTTTGGTCCTTGTCACTCATGGAATGTCTAAAAGATAACCTATTTTCTTGATACTTAATCAGTTTCTGAAATAAAATATTACATTATTGTACTTACACTTTGAAGAACTTGTGAGGTTTGGTCAAAGACCATCAGGCGTGTTCAATCTTGGCTAGCTTTGGACAAGTTACGCTCGGATAACTTATGGGCTATTCATTAAAACCCATTAGGTTAAGTGTAGACAATACAAAGAAGAAGAGATCACGACAGGGATCTTCAAGCACAAGCTACACCTCTAGGAGGCTGGAGCTTCAAGCCTCAGAGGAGTGCTTCCATGGCATCTCTTAAAGAGATAGAGTAAGCTAGAGATCGATATGTATTCTAGTCTTAGCTCTTAGCCATGTAATCTCTTGTATTATCTCTTGATATGCTCTCTAGGGTTTGTATACCCAGGACAGAGAGAGTAATGATCTTGTAAACCACATCGGAGGAGTTTTCCGATACTTCATAGTGGATGTTGTGGATCTCTGAATCCACCCCAGAGGTAGCGCGCTGCGGCCGTGAACTGGGTGAAAAATTATTGAGTCATGAACAAGATAGGTGAATCGTATAAGTAGGTCCATAGCTTAGCTTCCATAACAAGTGGGTACCATAATCTTACAAGTGGTATCCGAGCGCCAACAAAGTGGTATCAGAGTTCAGACTCATCGATTCACGGATTCCACGTCTCGAGGAGGAGAGAGATATGAAGAAGCTTCCAAGCGATACAGAAGAATCGCAAGGTTAAGGGAAGTTGGTGGTCGCGTGGTTTTGCCCTAATCAGAGTGCAAAAATCAGAGGATAAACCGAGAACAACATCAGGTTAAAGAGGTTTTTGTTTTACAAGAGAAGAAAGAAAACCGTTGAACGTTCTTCGCTGCAGTTGCACAAGTTTATGGAGGAAAGATTCAGAAATCAGTTGAATCGGTTGCGATGATTTCTAGTTTTGAAATCAGGGTTCTCTAGAGTTCTCCAAGGTGCAAGAACGTGCTACTATGTGAGAAGGACTTCAGGTTACTCACAAGATAAGATGGTGGCAGGCTGTTAGCATTAGAAAGAGAGATTTCAAAGATGTCTTCTATCTGCAGTCACAAAGCGAGTGTGACTATATGCATTGGAGTTTCGGATTTCTTCATGTTCTGCAAGTTATTGAAGCTGAAAGCATAGTGGAACACAAGTGCTTTTCGCACTGGCTTGGTATGGGATTCTTTGAAGATTCAGTGAGGGATTTCACGGTGTTCTTGGGTTTTCTCTACGTGGTATATCAGTTGCAAATGGTGTTCTAATATATGTGGTTATTTTATCTCGGTATCTCATGGTATTCTTGGAACTAGGGAATGCCTTAGAACCTGGAATGATATAAGTGTTTCATGGCTGTTCAAATGGTATCCTTTAGTCAGCGTGAAGGGTGTGGCAGAAGGGTTGAAGTAAATCAGCTGATGCATAGTTTGTCTATGTGTGATTATGAGAGTCTACAATTGGGTAGATGTTCAGAGAACAAGATACTACTACAAGGCTGCTATTTTCAGAGGGAATGCAGTGTGGATTTCTAAGCAGATATGTGTTTGGCGTAACACATAGTTTTCTGCTGGGATGGATCTGTGAGAACAAGGAGTTAGTCGTTCAAGGTAGAGTTCGGCTGAACAGGTGGCGGTGTCAAATCGAGATTGATTCAGGATGGAAACATGTATGTTTCGGTTTTTCTGCATGGGATTCAGTAGTAGTTTGCTTTGGCTTCTCGGGGCATATGAGGGGAAACAAATGGGTCTACAAGGTATCACGGTTGTAGTGAGGTAATGATTTGTTTACGCAGAGGTTGAGCAGGGATTCTTGGCGTCGAAAGACTTCTTAGGAAGTTGAGCTAAGCGGCGGGTTCTTGTTGAAACAGCAGCGGTTCAGAGAGATGTTCAAGGCAAGCTGTCCATTCAGGTTATTACAAAAGAAATTCTCAGGAGAAGAAGTTTGGTGTCTATAGGTTCTTGGGGTTTGATAAGGTATTGAGTCAAAGGGCTTCTGGTTTGAAGCAGTGGTGATTCATGTTCCACAAGAGCTTCAAGATAGCATCGATATCAGGTGGATAAATTCTGGAGAAAAATAATCAGTCGATTTGTAGTCACAATCACATCATGTGTGGCAAACCAGAGATGATGCTTAAGATATGTAGCGTAAGAGAAAGCAGATGGCGTTCGTTTGTGGCAGGCAAGAGAAAACGTCAGGGATGGACAGAGGAAAAAACAACTAGAGCAAAGACAAAGTGTGTAAAAGCCTACACAAGGATATATTGGAACAAATGGCTATTTGTGGTAACAACATGGAGCAGATTTAGTGAGGTCGTGTGAGTGACATGAAAACCTAAGGAAAAAGCGATTCAAGGTTAGACTTAGCTTGAAGATTCTTGTCAAAGGCAAAGAAAAATGCGCATGCAGAATCGGGTTGAACAGATTGTTACAACTTATTGTAATCCTAATAGTAAAGGGTATGAGACAACAGTCATCAACACTTGTTTAAGAAGCATGAAGTCACTACCACAACTAGTAGAAGCGTGTGTGAGTTATACCTTAGAGGAATCGTCATGGATGTCTGAGTCGGAATTACAAGATGAATAGACTCAGAGGAGAAGTAAGGAACACCGTTCTGGTGTCACGACCATAGGGGTCAAGGTGGAGCAATCTGACAAACATCAAAGCTCAAAAGCAAATGGTGAAATTTGCAGACTTGACTAGGTCAAAACTCTTGCTTGAACAGTTCATGGTTCAGGTACACTTACAGCTGGAGAAACTCGTCATGGGTTCGAGTTTGACACAAGAGAAACTGTAAGCATTATCTCAGGAGAATCACAGACGTTGATAATGAGAGAAATTGTTAAAGTCCGACAAGAACCACGAACAGTTGCAGAAACTTGGTTAATTTCCAGAGACATGGTACTTCTAAAGGTTATTTGATTCAGGTGGAGCCACTGAGATTATATGAGGAATGATGCAGCATGGATATATATAATCTGATTCCAGGTGGAGTGAGTCACAGGTATTGTGTTTTAGAAGATGTCTTGATTGGTTCAGCTGAATGGTAAAATTTTCAGTTAGCAACTTGGTCAGCTCAAGAGAGTAAGAGCTGAAAGGGAACTTGATTCTATGATAAGAAGGAAGTGGATATTGTAGATCCTAAAATCCACACTCAGTATTTTGTAGAGATCGAGATTTCAATCAGGGGAAGACAAAGGATGTAGGCAACAATGCTCTTAAACACAGCGATATAATCGGATTTCAGTTGACAAAATTGGACTTTTATTGAATGTAGAAGAATTTGTTTAGAAGATGATGAACAAGGTTAGAAATAACAACAAGGATTACAAGAAAACGAACTAGAAATCTAAGGAATGAGGTCGATGTGATTAGTGAATAGCTCTAGGTTTTTCTCGTGTCTTGAATGTCCTTCCTAGCTCTCTTTTTATAGTCCTTCGTCCTTCAGCTACTTCCGCGATCTCCGGGACCTCATTACGACCTCGTAGAGTCCGCTGGTCACGATGTGATGATAAAATTTGGGCCTATGCCTTGTTTTCGACATCGGGCTCAAGCCCGTTCTTGTTGTACTTCCTCAAACTCACTTGTTCACTCCTTTGACGAGCTTGGTCTTAATGAGCCCGATTTTGGGTCCAACATTTGCCTCTCAGCCTTTTTAGTTTAGAGAAACTAAAGAGGCAAGAAGCCAAATATAACTGTTTGTCATCGCCCATCTCGGAGAAAGCAGAGCCACGTGTATCGTCCTTGTCGGCCACTTTCCTCCATCGTGCGGCTGAGGTTGTTCGTCAATGTCATCTTCTTTGGAACCGTTTTTAGATCCTCATTAAATAGATCATCTTCTTCGTTGAGAGCATCCACTCTCTTGCAATTTCTTCAAATATCTCTTTCTTATCTTGCTTCTCAGTTTTAATTTTGCGATATCTTGATGGCAAATGTCCGATTTTCTCCTCATCTCCCAACTATCATCAAGGAAAAACATCTCGATACCATGCATGAGTTGCGGGGAATCCCCTACGAGGTGCAAAACGACATCGTGACGGCCGGCGAAAATCCCAAGATCGTTCGACGGGTACTGTGACGCTTATGTGACGCATTTTAAAGACTGCGGTCTGTCGTTCCCGCTTTCTCCATTCCTCCTTGAAGCTCTTGCTGAGATGGGGATGGATTTTACTCGTGTGTGCCCCAACTTTCTTTGCTACTTTCTGGGTTTATGGGTTCGAGCTCAGGAGGAAGGTCTTAGGTTTGGTTTAGAGGAGCTAAAACAACTTTGCACGATTAAGCATAACGCTCGCTTTCCTGGTACTTACCTTCTCTCTCCTCGCGTTGGCCACGCTGTCATCGAGGGTATTCCTGGTCGAGATGATAGATGGAGGGAGAAATTCTCCGTTTTTAAGATAGACTCGGCTTCGGTTGGAGACTTTGACTTCAATCGACTTCCCCGCGATTGGTCAAGAGATATAGGTTCGTCCTTCTCTACATCGAGTGTTAATTCTTGTGCTCATGTTACTTTCTTCTTACGTTTTTGTTTTATCCCTCATAAATGCAGAGCTTTTCGGAGCCTCCCCGATGACACCCGAGCTTCGGGCTTGGTAGAGACTCTTCGCCGAGGTGAAACTCGCCGGTCTTCCTTCACTGTAGAGCGCATTAAAGCCACTCTTGCCCTTCCTCTGAGAGAAGGTCGAGCTGAACCCGTTGGTTTAGTGATTCCGACTCGCCGACAGGGTGGTTGTCTCAGTGAGTTACTTATCTCCTCGAATCTTTTTAGTGCTGAAAATCGCTTTCTTTACCTAACCATATGCGTTATTTTTATTTTTTTTCTTTGTTTCATTTACCTGTAGGGGTAAGAAGGAGGAGTTCTTCTCCTGGTGGCTCCAATGCGGCCCCCGAGGTCTAGACATCAAAAAGGGCCCGGAAATCTCCTCGTGGTCTTGTTCTTCGCTCAGGTCGAATGTTTGATCTCCTGGGATTCTGGTTCGACCGCTGGCTATTGCTCTTCCGGCAGCTGAGAATCAAACGATTCCGACTCGGTCAGAAGAGTCTGTGGGTAATCGTCCCGATGAGAGTGGCGCCGCGGCTGGTCGAGCTCGTCGTCAGTACCTTGAAAAGATATCTTCGAGAGTCTAGACTCGTCTGCTTCTAAGAGTTCTTCGGACGGAAGAGCGTATGGTCAGTCGAGGGTTGAACGAGCTGCTTCTGTTCCTCTGGCACCTCAACCCGACGCAGGAGGAAACTTCCCTGAAGATCCTGAGCATATCGCGAAAATATGTCATGGAATCAGGTCGGGAGGTTGTGATCTTCCTCCGCTAGCTGATATGCGTACTAGAGAAGAGTATGTTCGCATGGCGGTTGCAAATGCCAAAGTGAGCGATTCATTTAGCTTTATGTTCTCTATTTTCGTTTCTAACAATTCACCAGTCGTCAAGCCATTGACACTTGCAACGAGTACGCTGCGATGGTGGAGAAGCGTTTAGCCGATCTTCCTGGTAAGGAAGACGTTGAGGATATCAGAACGTGATTCAATAGTTGTGGGCTGCTGTATTGAAGGCGGAGGAGCTAGATTCGAGAAGCGTCGAGGAAATTCAAGGGTTAAACGGCAGGTCGATTGAGCTCGAGAGGGAGAAGTCTGCTCTCGAGAACAGGGTGTTGAAAGCTGAGCAGGCGGAGATCGCACTTCAGGAAGAGTCTGATCCATGGAGGAAAATCTTAAGAGGAAGTTCTCAAGTCAAGAGGCAGCGATCAGGATGGAATCTCGTCGGGCTCATTGATCCCTCATTGAAGAGTATGAGAAGGTGATGGAAGTGATCAAAGAAAATTTGAGAGCTCTGAAGGTGGAGAAGGAAGCAGAGATTCGGATGGAAAGCGTGAGGGCGCGTATTGACGTGTTGACGGAGTATTTGGAAGGCGGTTTCGAGATCGATGCCGAGTTGGCACGTCTCAAGGGTAAGGCCGAGGTGTCTGATCCTTCTTTGGAATTTCTCGAGCTCCTAGAGGTGTCGTCAGAATCCGTTAATCAAGCCGACTGACTGTTTGTTTTCTTTTGCTTTGTTACTTTTTGTTTTTTGTATTTTTGTCGCAATGTAAGGATATTTTATGGGTTAATGAACTTTTTAGGTTAAGTACCTTTGTATGATGATATTTGATAATATTATACCTACATTGTTTCAAAGAATGGAGACAGAGATTGATCAGGAATCTGTTTTGGGACCTTCATGAGGTCGAGGGATGTATTTCATTCATTAACATAAATTTTATTTTGATTTTTTTTTTGTTGTGCTCGGTGTCGAGCTGCCTACATATCCTTGTCGGGGATCAAGCCTGTCGTAGTTCATTTTTCACTTTTGACTTGGTTCGATGTTCTTTCAGTTCGATGTTCCCCCAGTTTGATGTTTGACCGTAGGCTAGGTGTCGAACTTTTTATCTTTAATATTTCTTGAGGTTATATGCATTCCAAGTTCGCATTTCGGGTTTGCCGGTTCTACATTTTTCAAGGTCGTAGACTCCAGCTCGTACTTCCTTGGTTATTTTGTAGGGTCCTTCCCATCTTGTCCCTAGCTTTCCTGCCCCTTCTTTCTTTGTTCCGTCGAACACTTTTCGTAGTACTAAGTCTCTGACACAGAAGGAACGGTTTCTCACGTTAGAGTCGTAGTAGTGGGACGCTGCTTGTTGATAATTTTGTACTCGAACTAATGCCTTCTCTCTTTGTTCTTCGATCATATCGAGTTGATTGAATAATAAATCTCCGTTTAGTTAAACATTTTTTGGCATAAAATGCGCCGTTGACTTGGGACTTCGATTTCCGTCGGAATCACGGCTTCGACTCCGTAGGAAAGAGAGAACGGGGTTTTATTTTTAAGATTAAGCCTCTTCTTGAGATTGTTCATTATGGTTTTGTTCGCAGCTTCTGCATGACCATTACATTTCAGGTATCTCGGGATCGCTGTTTTTATCTTTGTCTTCCACTTCTTGCTGAATTCCGTGAATCCTTAGGATATGAACTGGGAGCCTTTGTCGGTGACTATTTCGTATGGCAGTTCGTGCCTGCATATGACATTCTTCCATATGAACATTAAAACTGTATTGGTTCTGACGTTTATAAAGGCCTCGTCTTCGATCCATTTGGCGAAGTAGTCGGTCAATACTAGAAGGAAGCACAATTTTTGCGGGTCTAGAGGGTACCAACGATCCGACTATATCTATGGACCATTTTATAAATGGGTAAAGCGAAGATATGGATGAGAGTTTTTGAGTGGGCTAGTGTATCATGGGGGCATGTCATTGGCATCTATCTCATTTTAGTGAAAACTATTTGCAATCATCGGCGATAGTCAACCAATAGTATCCGTATTTTTTTATTCTGATGGCCAGGGACCTGCCTCCCGGATGACTTCCGCACGACCCATCGTGGGTTTGCTTCAAGATAATGAAAGAGTCATTAGAGGATACGCACATGAAGTATGGTTCATCTAGGCTTCATTTGTATAACTTTTCTTCCATGATGCAGTAGCCTCCTCTTTCATCGGGGAGTTCTCCCTTACTGATGTAATTGTAGATCTGGATTCTCCAATCAATCCTGCCTTCAAGTTGTACTTGGAGGATTTTTTGTGCTGTTGTGTCGGGTTGGTGATCCGCCTCTTCAAGAGAGGTTGAGGATTTTCCTTTTCTCCGAGCACGTGGCGTGTAACTTCGTTCGGGCCTTTGCGATATCCCGATATCCTCGTCGTATACGTCGTTAAAATTTTCTTCATCTGGCTGTATCTCTTCTATGTTATCTTGGGTTTTGTCTCTGGCTTTACTTCTGGTTATAATTGCCTATATCCGGTGGTGGTCCTTTTCCGGCAAGTTTCGTTCCTGACATGACAGATCGATGCTTGGTTTTTCGATTCATTTGACTGGTATTACAAGTTTTATCGCAGGGTTCGATGTAGATGTCAGCGAGGGTGTCTGCGGATGAGTTTTCTCCTTGAGGTATTTTTGTGAGTTCGAATTTTTCGAACTGTTCGGTGATATCTCGCAGCACCTCGAGGTATGCTGCCATTCTTTCATTTTTCGCTTCGTACTCTCCAAGGAATTGACTTGTGACTAGTTGCGAGTCACTGAGAGCGTTTATTTCTTTCGCTTCGATGCTTTGAGCAAGTCGTAATCCGGTGATCAGAGATTCGTACTCGGTTTCGTTGTTGCAGGCGTTAAACCCTAAGCGGAATGATTGTTCGATTATCTCTCCGGTTGGAGATTTGAGCTGTATGCCGACCCATGACCCCTGTTTCGAGGACGCGCCATCGACGTACAATTTCCATCTTTTCAAATTTACATTCGAGTCAGCCTCCTTTGGGGCGAGTTCGATAACGAAGTCGGCGAGGACTTGGGTTTTTGCACTCGTAAGGGGCTTATAATCGATGTCGTATTCACTGAGTACGATTGCTCATTTAGCTAATCTCCCTGATTGACTCGGACTATGAAGGATGGTTCGTAACGCTTGCGGCGTTATTACCGTGATTGAGTGCGATTGAAAATACGGCCTCAGTTTTCTCGCAGCCGTGACAACTGCTAAGGCTAATTTCTCCATCGCGGGATATCTTGTCTCAGCGTCTATCACAGATCTACTGGTGTAATATATCGGTTTCTGCTCACCGTTTTCTTCTCTGATAAGTACACTGCTGACCGCGTGTTCGGAAGTTGCTACGTACATGAATAATATCTCGCCCTCGGTCGGTTTTGACAATACCGGGGGTTGGCTTATATATGCCTTAAGTTCTTTTAGCGCGAGATCACACTCTTCGTTCCACTCAAACTTTTTGTTCCCTTTCAGGAGTTTGTAGAATGGAAGACATCTGTCGGTCGATCTAGAGATGAAACGATTCAACGAGGCGATCTTTCCAGTCAATCTCTGCACTTCTCGAATTGACTTTGGCGGCAAAGTGTCTACCAACGCCATAATCTGCTTCGGATTAGCTTTGATCCCCCTTTATGTTACTAAAGACCCGAGGAATTCTCCTGAGGCTACCCCAAAGGTGCATTTTGTCGGATTCAATTTCATTCCGAATTTATTGAGAATTTGGAAGCATTCTTGGAGTTAGAGGACGTAGTCGTTTGCTTTTGATGACTTAACGAGCATGTCGTCGATGTACACTTCCATCGTTCTCCCGAGCTGTACGGCGAACATTTTGTTTACTAGTTGTTGGTAGGTGTCTCCTGCGTTCTTTAATCCGAAAGGCATTACCTTATAGCAATAGGTGCCACGTCGGTAATAAAACTCGTTTTCTCTTGGTCTTCTGGATCCATAGGGATCTGGTTGTAGCAAGAAAAGGCGTCCATGAATGATAGTAATTCGTGCTAGGCTGTGGCTTCCACAAGCCGATCTAAGTGTGGTAGTGGTAAGCTATCTTTTATACATGTTTTATTGAGATCGGTGAAATCGATACAGACCCTCCATTTCCCGTTCTTCTTTTTTACCACGACGGGATTGAACAACCAATCTGGGTACTGGACTTCACGGATGGATCCGATCTTAAGGAGTTTTTCAACTTCTTCGTTTACGGCCTTTGAGCGCTTCGGGCCTAACTTCCTTCGCTTCTGCTTGACCTGCTTGTGGGTAGGATCGACGTTCAACTGGTGAGACGTTATCGTGATATCGATCCCGGGCATATCAGCGGCTGTCCAAGCGAATTTTTTGATGTTCTTTTTTAGGAACGACATCAAGTCGCATCTTATATCTGAAGGGAGGTCGTTTCCGATGTTGACGCATTTATCGGGAAATCGTTCGTCGAGTGGAATCGAACTCGGAAAATTTTCATCATTTTTTCCTGATCACGAGATCGCGAGTAGATGAGGTTTTCTTCTCTTGCGGGTGCATCTTTCAGAATTCCGCCAAGTAGCAGGCTCTGTATTTTTTCTGACTGCTGTAAATCATTCTTTCTCCGGTAGGTGACATAAATTTCACACATTGGTGGTAGACCGATGGGATTGCCCTCATTTCATGTAACCACGATCTCCCCAAAACAACGTCAAAATGCATGGGGTGTTCGGAGACAGCAAATTTGGATTTTAATTCCAAATCTTGAACTCCAGTCAAGATGGATACGGTCTCCGGGAATCGCACTTTCGTCCGTCGAAGTCAACGTGGAAATCTATCTCGCCTTGAATGGTGTGGCCACCTTGATCTATTAGTCGGAGCGTGTCTCTAGGTATAATGTTCCCGGCGCTACCTGTATTGATGAAAGCTCTTGTAACGGTTACTGCAGCGAGATTGATTGTAATGACCAGGGCATCGTCGTGTGGCATATCGATTTTGACCGTTTCGTGTTCGTAGAAGGTTAAGATTCCCTTCTGGGTCTCTGATGGCTGTCGAGCTTCCTTGAGTGGTTTTGTTTCCCTATGCGGAGCTCTTCTTTTCTATGAGCCGCCACTATCGTCGTCGGATGGTCGCGTTTTTGCTGACGTCGCGATGACAGCGGCTCTTGAGAGATCGCGTTCAGCTGCTTTTGTTTTCGGATATCCGGAGCGGATCTGATTGAGGTCCATAATTGTTCTTAATAATCGTAGATCGGGTTCTCAGCAAGGGTGTTTTTCGTTTATCTTCCCCACAGGTCGGCGCCAAAATGTAGATCCTAAAATCCACACTCAGTATTTTGTAGAGATCGAGAGTTCAATCAGGGGAAGACAAAGGATGTGGGCAACGATGCTCTTAAACACAACGATATAATCGGATATCGGTTGACAAAAATGGACTTTTATTGAATGTAGAATTCGTTTACAAGATGATGAACAAGGTTAGAAATAACAACAAGGATTACAAGAAAGCGAACTAGAAATCTAAGGAATGAGGTCGATGTGATTAGTGAATAGCTCTATAGGTTTTTCTCTTTTCTTGAATGTCCTTCCTAGCTCTCTTTTTATAGTCCTTCGTTCTCCAGCTGCTTCCGCGATCTCCGGGACCTCGTTTCGACCTCGTAGAGTCCGCTGGTCACGATGTGATGATAAAACGATATGTTCAAGGTGTCAAGGCCAGAAGTGTCAAGATCAGTTATTAAGTACAAGGCATATCAGAAGGAGTTTGTAAGAGGAGTCTTACATAAGGTTACTTGTAGGTGAGACAAGTGAAAATGGCATATGTATCAAGAGTATACTGCAGTGAAGGTGATACAGAGGAGCCGAGTATGATGCAAGGTAAAACATGATGAAGTGCTTAGTTAAACCGAAGTATTGAGCGGTGAAGATGAAAAATTGTGAGATGAAACAAAGTAAGAAGCTGTTGGAAGACATTGCAGAGATTGCAGGGAATTGTCTTACAGTTTGTCTATCTTAGGAAGGGTAAGACTTATTCTCCACAAGCAGGCTCATCTTAAACTTAACTCATGAAACTGAAAGAAGCTTCATGAAGGTTTAAATGCAAAGCAAAATCGATTGCATTTAAAGAAAAGAAACCGGTGGAGTTTTGAATATATGGTGGCATCACAAATGAAGGGTTATGGACTTTAACCAAATAGATGGAGTTTTGTGAGGTTTGGTCAAAGTCCATCAGGCGTGTTCAACTTGGACCGGTTTTGGACAATTTACGCGCGGATAAATTATGGGCTATTCATTAAAGCCCATTAGGTTAAATGTTGATAATACGAGGAAGAAGAGATTACGACAGAGAGAGCCTCAGAGGAGTGCTTCCGTGGTATCTCTTATTGAGCTAGAGTAAGCTAAAGATCGATATGTATTCCAATCTTAGCTCTTAGCCATGTAATCTCTTGTATTATCTCTTAGTATACTGTCTAGGGTTTGTATACTTAGGACACAGAGAGTAATAATCTTGTAAACCACATCTGAGGTGTTTTCCGATACTTCATAGTAGATGTTGTGAATCTCTGAATCTACTCCAAAGGTAGTATGATGCGACTGTGAACTGTGTGAAAAATCTTTGAGTCATGAAAAAGATAAATGAATCATATGAATAGGTCGAAAGGTTAGATTCCATAATAATTGAATACCATTACCTTATAAGTGGTATCCGAACGCTGACAGAACTTTTACGCATACATATAATATATAATTGATGCATCTATCATTCTGTTCGTTTTTCAATTATACATACATCCTCTCAGCTTAAAGGTTTGAAATTTGAAAATATGTTTTGTCTACATATTTATTTAACTTTCTAAAAAAAAATCTAAAATGATAATATCGCAATCATCACATAATATTAAATTATTATAATTTATTCTATTAGATGAATTTTTCGGTAAAAATTTGTGATTTCACTTCTTTGCCAGAATTTAGTCATTCAATTATTATAAATAATTTTTTAATACAAATTAAATCTAGATGATGATAGTTACAGCCCTAACACCTTTACCATTATGTCACTCGACCTTGATTTCTATTAGATGATTTGCTTTTGGTTTTACAGTATTTGCTTTAATATGTTTATTTTGTCACGCTTTTAACAAGGTTTGTCTACACCAATAAACGTAGATTTGATCAATTTGTCCATTTTTATAGGTAAGAGTTTTAGCTAGGTTCTCTCCTATTAGAGAAATGACATATATTCTTGTCTACTTTCTCTTATACTTATTCCAGTTTCCAAATGGTTCCATTTCTCAGAAACGTTAAAAGAGAAAGCAAATTACACCTTCCCCACCAAATGCTTTCCAACACAATGCCCCATGATAATTAATACACCATACAAGAATTGTATTTATTAGTATATCTAGAGTGGCATATAATTAAAAACAAAACAAAAGTTGTATTTATTAGTATATCTAGAGTGGCCTATAATTAAAAACAAAACAAAAGGGGTTCTATTGTTTGACAAAAAAAAAAAGGGGTTCTATTAGATAAGGACCATAAGGTATAATCTTTCTTTTCCAAGTACAAACTCTGGTGATGAATCGTTCTAAGTATAATCTGTCTTTCTAAGTCCAAACTCTTGCGATGAATCGTTCAAACCAATAATTTCATACATTTGATAAAATGCTCGTCTGTTTCAGTATAATACTTTGACACAAGTTAGATACTATTAGGCATTTAAAACACACAAATGATTCTTGTAATTAACAAAAAAAAATACGCTTAGAAGTATAGAAACGGAGGAATATAAAGGTGATAAGTCTCATCATTATTTATTTGTTATTCCATATGCACCTAACCAAATCACATTTACACCATGTGTACATAATGAAAACCAAAGCTATATTTGTTTTATTCCCACTTTTAACCCTTAAAAGCCCTATATTCCCCTTTCTACCCTTTTTGCATCACATAAATATACAAATCACATTACATATTCACAGACTTACCATTAGTAGAGGACAAAATCTATAAGGCCTTTGTTTTCTTTGCTAACGCAGCAAAATAAGAGACCAAAGCTTTATGTATTAGCTATACATTTCTGTGTAGTAATCTTTATAGATCAAGAAACTGGCAAATGGCGAAAGCTTCTTTATTGGCTTTAGCTCTTTTGCTGCTTCTTTATTATCCCATTGGAGATCGGTGAGGGATTCCCTTTCTTCGCTTGGCAATTCTGCAACTACTAGATGCAGTAAGTGGAGGCGTTGATGGGCTGAAACTCCCTGAATCCTCTGTCTCCATCAAAAGGTTCTTCCTTCCCTTTTCAAACCCTCTAGATGATCCAGCAATCTTCATTTCAAAAACATAGAAAATTAGAGTTAATCAGACAATGATTATTGAGAAAGAGCTAGAATGTGCAAGAAAAAGACGACCCTTATCATAAGTTTTGATCTTTTCCTCGACAAGACTAAATGAAATGCTTGGAAAAGTTAGGTGACAATCTGAGAACCATAAATCAAAATTTGAAAATGACCCATTTCAAAAAGATTTCATATTTTTCCTTGGGCGGTTAAAAGGGAGTTGAATTTAACCCAAAAATGTTAGGTGAAACTGTAAGAACTCCCATTAAATGTGAGGATTTTACTCATTCATCTGTTGTTTTGAAACGTGTAAAGGGGGAAAACAAGTGTAGACCCAAAACCAAAGTTTCTTCCTTTTGACTTGGTAAAAATGAAAAGTTGAAAAACTGTACCTTGCAGCCAAGAGAGCAGAAGCGGAAGCTATCATCAACGAGGCTACGATAGCAAACCTTGCAGGTATTGGTGACGCCTTTCCCTGGCCTAGGCTGAGGCCTCTCGTTCAAGAAGACGACTTTAGCACTATTGATCACATAAGTTTGGATCCCAGAGATATCAAGATACTTTTGTATCTCATTCACCCTTATAACATCATGATAAGATGATCTCCTTATCTGCCAAAAACAATCAACACATACTCAAAAATCAACAATCAAAACATATCGAAATCTTTTGATGGGTCTACTTTGAATTATAGCAAGAACGGACCTGAATGGTGCGATGATCCTTGTGATGAGCAAGACAAAGAGAGCAAAGAGGGCCGTTGGTACAGTCTAAGCAATACATATTGCATTCACTCTTATGAGAGTCTACATGAAACTTGCAATGACCAAAGAAATGCTCTTTAAGCAGAGGTTTCAGCCATGGTGGCCACCTGTTATCTTCCTCCTCTGGTCCACCAGCTCCCTACACCAAGAAAAAAAAAGAAAAAAACAAATATTCAATTTTAATGATTTATTCCAGAAATTAATCACAAGTATAAGATAAAACCTTAAGAGAAGATTTCAACATATCTCTTAAAATCTTCATTTCAAGTTCTTTGATATTAATCTTGTTTGATAAGTTTATAATATGATTCTCCTTTTCTTTATAAAAAGAATCGTAATAAACCCAGGAATGTTCGAGATTCGTTAGCACTAGTGCACTGGATTCTTTAAGAGAAAAGCAAACGCCTTTGTTAGGTACAAGAAACAGAGCAAGAAACAGAGCACTTTGATGAAGAGACTGAAATTTCAAAAGGTGAATATTTTTAGCCATTTTCAATATTCAAAATCAAAATCACAAACCCAGAAAACACAAACCATTGCACATTATATGGAAAGCAAAAGCAAAACGAAGTATCTAGAAACAGAGTATTGTTTAAAGTACCATGATTCTTCTGTTCTTAGGCTTGAATTCGCGGATTGTGTTCTCTTGATCTTCTATTGCCATTATCGTGAGAATACCCAATTGCTAGAAGAGAAAAAGGAGCGTCTTTTTCGAGTAAAGCTTGGAGCTTTTTCGAGAGAGAGAAAGAAATGGGTTTTAGAGAGAGAGAGAGGAGTTTTCTTGCAGAGAAGGTATAGAGAGAGAGAGAGAGTCAGTCTCTCTCTTATCTTAGCAAAGTCGACCAACCGAACCTCCTTCGCCTTTCCTTCTTTTTTTTTTCAATTATATTCAAAACTATATTCTATAATTGTTTTATATAATTCCACTAAAATTTATTTTCCATATCTTTTGCGATATTCTCTTAAATGTATATCAACCATAGCTTACTATACTTTTACCCCCTTTGTTAAGTATAAATGTAAAAATAAAGATTGTTTTTTTTTTTAAAAAGAAGAAGATATTTTGATTAATAATATATTAATATTCTAACTTTGGTCATATAATAACTGTATTTTAATAGTCCACAAAAAAGTGTATTTTAATATTTTTTATTTGTATGTATTTTTGTTGTTTGAAATATGTTTCTGTCACTATTGGACTTATCTCGAAATACTCAGCATCCATTGTTTTATCTTAAGTATTAGTTAATATTTTTACGTTACACAACTTTTACAGCACAGCATGATGTTGGGTTATACACTAAGAATTTTTGTTGGGTTATACACTAAGAATTTTTGTTGGGTTATACACAGAAATACTTTTTAGATTTCGGGAAAGTTAGTTTTTCGTGTTAGATATTAAATTAGCCAAGTGGAGAAAACTATTGCTCCATTATCGTAGCCTGACATCTCATCTCTATCCTTTCTTTACACTCCCATTATACGCCCTTTTATTTCTTCTATCAGGTGGTATCTCTAGTTGTCCCTCTCTTCTAATTAATCTTTTTGAACAGGTTAATTACTAAACACTAAACCTTCAATCCAACTATTAAATATATTCTCTTTTTTTTAAGGAATCCTAAAGTTAGCTATAGATATAAATTATCTTATTAAATTAAAGATATACATATTTTGTTGTGTCATGTAATAATTTGTTAAAATTGTGTAAGACATCTCAATACACAACCAACAACATTTTTTTGTCTCCAAAATTGATTTTTATATCAGTGATGACATGTACTTGTTATTTTTCAAAAAGATGTAATTTTTATAATTTTCACGCATTTAAGAAAAATATATTATAATTTTATTATTAATGCATTATTTTGTAATTAATTAAATTAACATATATAGAGCTTCAATACATATAATTATCTTTTTGAATATTAAAATCTACCATTAAATAACACATTGAAAATATAAATAATTTATTTTTGAAACATTTTTTAAAATGTGGGTTTTTGGGAATGAGGGAGTATTAAGTTATATAATCTTGTTGTCAAACATGACCATAGAGAAAACAGACTGCAAAAAAAATGAAAAAATCATTAGAAATATCATAAGTTAAATATCACAAATCAAAAAATATACTAACCTTTAAGTTTATGTTTTAGTGATTATTATTTAAGGTTTAATATTAAAAAGTTGGTGTTGGATTTATATATGTTCTACAAATTTTTTTCTAAAAATAGATTAGTGTTATTTTTATCACAAATTTAATATATTGTGAAAATAGTTATTCATTAATGATAAATTTGAAAATGATATCAAACCTATAATAGAATTATAATTTCTTCAACAAAAAATACTGTAAAATCCTATAAAATCACAAAAAGCGAGATTATGTTCATTTAGGTATGATGAAAATGTATGTATGTATGTATGATGGAGATGTATGTATGTATGTGCACACGCATATAATTCAAACTAGAACTTGAACTTGACCGTGTCCATGCGAGCGTTTAATTTAACTTGTTTAAAAGTAAATTTATAAGCCTTTCGTTTTAGAAAAAAATCATATGCGTATCTTTTGTGTTTTGTAATTTACATATAGAATAGAATATATTATTTTATAATATAAATGTTTGATAATATTATTTTATCTGTACATAATGTAATATTAATAATTTTATAATTTGATGCAATTTGGTATTATGATACTATTCATATATTAACATGTTATTTTTTAGAAAACTTACCAAATATGACTCAAAATTTTGTTGCAAATGAAATAGTAAACTAAAACTTGAATCAAATGTAAAAGTAATCTAAAAGACTATTGAAATTACAAACAGTTTTTTATGACGAAACAAAAAACTCAATTTTTTTTTACGTTTCTAACCCCCGTAACTATTCTGTCTAGATGACTTTCAAGTAAGTCGTCTAGTATAGTTATTCTTAAATAATTTTTAAAAAAATTTAAAAATATTTTGATAAGTGAAAAATTGTAATTAACATATATTTTAAGTGATATAAATTAAGATATAACCAAATTTGATTGTTTTCAACATAGATGAGTGAAAGTAGTGAGTCATGATATTCTTTGGTTTAGGTTTTGCCAACATATGTTGTAGTATTGTATGTGTTTCTTAGGGTCAGATTTTCGAAAACATAAATGTTTTTTGATAAATTTAAAATTTACCTAAGTGTGTTTATTTCTGTGTATAGTAAACACTATTTAAATATAATTTGATTTTATAACGTAGTTAATTAGTTTATGTAGTCAATTTAATTTAGGGTTTACGGTCTGGACGACTTACTATTAAATCGTCTGGTAAATATATTTAAGGCAGACGACTTACTAGTAAGTCGTCTCATGTATAGTATTCATCCGACGACTTACTAATAAGTCATCCAAACTGGGCCGAACCTTTGATTTTACCAATTTACTTTTAAAACTAACCAGATTTTCTACTAGACATGTATAAGATGTTTTTTTACTCATTTTTTCGCGAAATTCAGAAAATCCAAACGTCATTTCTCTCAAAGGTGATTTCAAAGAAGATTTATGTTGAATCTCTCTAATCCATCATTCTCACCGCCGGTTATCTCTCCGTCGTCATCACCACTGCTTCCTCTATTTCAGATCTGAGAGGAAACCCTAACGTCGTTTCTCTGTAAAGCCTCATTTCTCTGTAAATCCTAGCGTCGTTTCTCTTAGAGGCGTTTCGAACTTTGCCGCCGGTAAGTTATATCTAAATAAGAACATAAAACATCATTCTCACCTTCGTTCTCATCGCGCTTCTCTTTTTAACTTCTATTTTTGCATATCTATAACTTTTGTGTCGAAGGCGACTATACCTTCTCTGAATTTTCAGGTCGGCTTTACAATGTTTAACTGGAAGTCTTGGACAAATTAATTATAAGTCTTTCAATTGGAAGACTTGCCAGGCGACTTAATTATAAGTCGCTTGGAAAAGTTTTCCAGACTTATAATTAAAAAGGTTATACTGGATGATTGTGTGTTTGAGATGGTTGTCTTTGATTGTTTTGTAGAAAAAAATGGATATTTCAGAACTCCCCCGTAGGATACATACAGTAGGGCAAGAGCCCCCGCATTGAATAGCATTTCGTATCATCCGCGTACAAAGTTGTATACTGCTTTAAGGAATGCTCTTCATGATGACGAATATGAAGAGCTGAAGGAGTCTAAGTTGGGAGTTTTCATCAAGTTCCAAGAGCTGGAATTTGATTGGGCTTCAAGGCTGGTTCACTACATGCTCAGTTTCCAGCTCGACATAAAGAAGAAGTATGAGCTGTGGAGTCTCGTTGGTCCACAATCTTTGAGGTTTTCACTGTTAGAGTTTGAATACCTCACTGGTCTAAACTATGAGTACATCGAGAAACTTGAGAGACCAAACTGTTCTGTTACAAAGAAGTTGGCTTCTTTTTGGGAGCTGCTGGGAGTTCATGTCGATGTCGGGCCAACTACTCAACATATAATAGCAGCATTTGAGAGATAAGAAGGGTGGTCTCAGGATGATCGAAAGCGGCTCGGGTACCTTGACATCTTCACTGGATACATTGAAGGGATAAAGTTTTCAACCCCTACACGGGTTAGTCTGGCAATGCTAGTGATGAAGTTAAAATGATTTCAGAATTATCCATGGGGGAGAGTCGCGTTTAAGGTCCTGATGGACACTGTGAAGGGCAAAGATATTTTGGGTTTTTACACGATTGATGAGTTTATACAAGCTCTCCAGGTCATGGTGTACACAGCTCTGCCGGAATTGGGTGATACTTAATCCCATACCAATGAGACCATCTCCACCGATAATGGCTTACAAGGGTGGCAAAGGAAGAAGATGCTTTAAAGAAGCTATTGAAAGACATGTATTTACTTCAATCCAAAAGACTTTTTGAAAACTTATGATTAAGTCGCCTAGAAAGTCTTCCAACTGGACGACTTAGTAGATATTAAGTCGTCTGGAAAGTCTTCCAGCTGGATGACATAATAGAAGAATTATAATTGAGTCGTCCGGGAAGACTATCCAGACGACTTAATAATAAGTAGTTTGCTAAGTCGTCCAGCTGGAAGACTTCCCTGACGACTTATGATTAAGTCATCTGATAAGTCGTCCAGCTGGAAGACTTTCCGGACGACTTAATCATAAGTATTCTGTGAAGTCTTTTCTTTCCATCTTTCTTAATCCGTCAAATATCTAAGTTTATATCTTCTATTTACTGCAGGCTAGAGTGCTAAAATTTGTTGAGAAGGACATTGGTGAAATGTTTCCAAAATGGGACTCTGATGCTAAGGACCCGGTCGGGGAGAACATAATTAAACTCATGTATAATCAGAGACCGTGGAAGTGGACCATGGATTGATGGGAAGTCACCGGTACTTGGGTCAATACAAAGCCGGCAGCGAAGAAAGCGATAGTTCTGGTGAAGGAAGACGAAGACAGTCCAAGACCTCTTAAGAAAACTCGTAAAGAGCCTAATGAAGAGCCACCTACAAAGGCAGAGGAAGAGGCAGAGGAAGAGGTTCCTACAGAGGCTCGTCCAGAGGTGAGTACCACAGTTGGTGGGCTGACCGAAGAGGATATTGAAAGAATGTTGAAGGATTATTTGAAGGATTCTTTGAAGGACGTACTCGATGCCATGAGTCAAGGGTTTGGGACGTGTCTTACGGAGATCAAGTATCTGTATGAAAGGGTGGAAGCTGTGGAGAAGATCGTTGGTATCACCAAAAAAAGAGAAAGGGGCATCATCTCAAAATACTAGCTCTCAACCTAAAACGCACGAACTCGGGGTTAGTATATGGATTTTCTTTCATGTTTGAAATGGATCTTTGGTTATTATTGTTTGAAATGGATCTTTGGTTAATATTGCAGAGTGAAAGTGTTAGTGGGGCGAACGCGGGAAGGAAGAGCTTGCAAGGGGGTAAAGCAACAGATTCGTCCGCAGGTGCTAATTCCTCGAAAGAGCTAAGTATAGTTCCGAGCCAGGCCGGGGAAAAACCTCCAGAATCGAGCCTTCTTCCAGATTCGAGCCTTGTTCTATTCGAGAAACAAGTACCCACTGTTTCAGATTTAGTGTAGGAGGAAGCTAGAAATCAGAAAAAGAGGGAAACCGCTTTGGCAGAAACTAAACGTGCGAAGAGTGATCGAACAAGAAAACTTGCTGCCTCACAAAAATCTCCTTATACGACAACAGCATGGCCAAAGTGATCATTACAAAAAAAAGCGAGCTACAGGATATAATCTTTTTGGACCACCTAACAAGAACAAGTTTAAGGAGCTCGCTGACTGGTTGAAAACTGATCCGTAAGTGATTTCTTTTCAACATATAGCTTGCTTTAATCTACAAAATTGATTGCTTTTCAACATTTTGTGTTTGCAGTGAGTATAACAAACCTCTCAACAAAAAATCACGTACAACACCAACTAAGTGGTATCACACCCTGCGGACCTCCTTATCTTGGCTGGAAGATTGTGTAAGTCTTCTGCTATGACTTATATCTTCTACCAGTAAGTCGTCTGGAAAGTATTCTACGTAGACGACTTACCAGCCGACTTACAATTAAGTCGTCTGATAAGTCTTCTTTGTAGACGACTTACCAAACGACTTAGTAAGTCGTCTGATAAGTCTTCTTTGTAGACTTCTTTGTCGACGACTTAGTAAGTCGTCTGATAAGTCTTCTTTCTAGAGTTCTTTGTAGATAACTTAGTAAGTTGTCTACTAAGTCTTCTTTGTAGATTTATCAGACGACTTAGTAAGTCGTCTGATAAGTCTTCTACGTAGAATACTTACCAGACAATTTAATGGTAAGTCGTCTAGTAAATTATCTGATATCTTCTGACTTGTATTATTTTAAATGCTGCATATTGATGCTTGGATTAATGTGCTGAGGAATAGCTACAATGCTAAGACACAAGATTTCAGGCTTGAGAGGATGTGCTTCCTTGTTTATCTCTTTTCTCAGCAATGGAAATTCAACTACTCCGTTTTTAAGGAATCAAAGTGTGATCACATATGTTTAGGAAGAAGATTCCCTGGTGTAGCGTTTAATTATTATTCAGGCGCTATACCATCATTTTGCCAGTTGAACCAGATGTGGGGGTGGATATTGCTGATATCTATGCGCCAGTGAACTACAACGACTGTCATTGGATTGCTATGTGGATATCGATCCCTGAGAGACACATAGTCGTCTAGGACATCATTTATTCAGTTATCTCCGACAAAGAACACGATGTGATAATGGAGCATTTTTTCTACATGATCCCTTATCTGCTTGTTGAGTGTGCTACCTCTGATGAACTGCGTGCCAAATACTCCATGGAGCTATTCACATTTAAACGTGTACCCAATATACCAGGTCCGAGCTGGTGATTGTGACATCTACGCTCTAAAATACATTGAATGTCATGCTCTTGGGATACCATTTAATCAAAAAGACTTTGCTAACGCCAACGCCAACGTGAAGACTATTAGGGATAAGATGGTTGTGGATATATTTAACGAGCTCCCTGGCCAGCATGAGAAGGAAAACAAGGATAATTTTGAGAACTTTTGAGAACATAGGTGCCTATGATGGGTGATAGATTAGGCTGATGTTTGTATGTTTGTATTTGAACTTGATTAGGCTGATGTTTGTATGTTTTGTTTGTTTGTTGTAACCTTTCTTTTGCACAAAAGACTTACAGTTAAGTCGTCTAGAGTGTTGGACAACTTAGCTATAAGTCGGAATGTTGTATTTTTTTGAATCTTTCGGATAATATAAATATAAAGTCGGAATGTTGTATTCTTTTGGTAGTGTAATTTCTTAAATTTTGGTCGACTTTGGTAGTGCAATTTCTTATAATTAAGTCGTCCGGCTGGAAGACTTTCCAGACAACTTCACTATAAGTCTTCTACTAAGTCGTCCAGACGACCTAACTATAAGACTTCTACTAAGTCATCTAGACGACCTACTATAAGACTTTTACTAAGTCGTCCAGACGACCTAACTATAAGACTTTCCAGCTGAAACACTTTCCAAACGACTTAACTATAAGTCTTCTACTAAGTCGTCCAGACGACCTAACTATAAAACTTCTACTAAGTCATCCAGAAGACCTAACTATAAGACTTTCCTAACAAATTCTTAATGCATAGATTCATAACACAAATTCTTAATACATAGATTCATACCACAAATTCTTAATACTAAACACTGGACGACTAACTTTAAGGTCTATTGGAAGAATAAACCCTGGACGGCTGAATTTAAGGTCGTCTGAAAGACTTAATTGAAGGTCTTCCACATCATTCTTTACATTGTGCTTTCGTATGGTCAGTTTCTCTGCATCTGAGCATCTATAAACCATGTATTGCTTCTGGGGTTTGCGTCATATCATCTGGGATAGCTCCAACCAAGATTTTCATCTTGATTTCTTCTGTTTTCCCGGACCACGTTTTTCGGCCGGAGGATCGCATGTGCGTTCCTCAACTTGTTGTCCAGCACAAAGATATGTATTCTCTGAGTATCCTGCAAACAAATAATTCTTTGAGTACACTGGATGTACAAGTGTGGAGATATGCACACGAGCATGTGATCCAGCAACTATAGCATAAGAGCAAGGTATTTTATCCACTTGACAGACACCATAATCACACTTTCCATTCTCCAAATCAACCACACAGTCCATTTTGCCACCTTTCACAAAGAATTTCCATCCATCAATTGGTTGGGCCCTCATCATATCCTCTATCTCCGATCGAACAACAAGTAAGTATTCAACACCCGACTATGATCTGTTAGGAGACTCAAAGCATCTTCTCTCCTTTTCCAAAACCACTTTCCTAGCTTTTCTCTTATGAACTCCAACATGAACTGAATCGAAAATCCTCTAGCTCACTTCAGTGCGGAATTAATAGATTTAACGATGTTGCTTGTTTTTTTGTTGTACCTGTCCTCCTGACAATAAACCCTTCACCATAGGCTAACGTCGGCATTCTCCAAATACGTTGCAAGGTCCGGGTTTTCACTTTGTATCCAATCCATGTACCGGTCAAAATCTGAAACCGTATGAGCATAAGCAGCACCTTTCACCAAGTACAAAAGATGTTTCCCTTTATACTTTTTGACAATGTTATCTTTAAAGTGATAGTAACATATTCCTCGGGTTGCCAAAGGAAACACCTTATCACATGCACTTTTAATGCCCGTGTGCCGGTCGGAGACTATCACCAGAGGCTGCTCATCAGATACACAAGTAGCCAATTTTGTGAAAAACCATTCCCATGAAAGTTCATCATTAGCATCTACGATCCCAAAGCCAATGGAAATATCTGAAAATTTCCATCATGATTTTCATCTTTAACCAAATCATCATCATCATTTTCAAAATATTCATGAGCTTCATCAGCTTCTTCCCTTTCCTCTGAGACTGTTTCCACCTTTTTACGGCTTGATAAACAAAGCCGTACTCCATGCGTTTTGGTTATCTCGAGCAAGTTTCGAACTTGTCTATCACTTGTAACATGAATAGGAGGGATGTATGGATCCACCTGTTGAATCATTTCTGATGGTAGTGAGTAGGTTATCTCCACAAATTATGTGCTCATGTCCAGGTTAAAATCTTCTTGAACCATTAAAACAAGTTCATCATGTGTCGAACCTTCACTCAAAACAAACATTCTCGCTCCTTTGAAATTATCAACCACAAAATCTCAACAACCATCTTTGAACAACCATTCTCCATACACTTCATGTAACTGACGCATCATCTGCAAAAATTCAAAATAAAACACATTAGTAAACATAGAGAAAATGAAAGTTTACTAAACTCTGACGACGACGACATAGTAGTAAGTAGTCTGGAAGACTTGGACGACTTACCAGTAAGTCGTCCAAACAGGTCATTTTTGCAATTGACTTTTCAATGGGACGACTTATTTGTAAGTCGTCCAACTTTGTTTGTTAAAAAAAAACCTAGACGACTTACCATTAAGTTTTGCATTTAACCGACTAGTGTCAGATATTTGACTTTTCTTGGACGACTTACCAGTAAGTCGTGTATGAGAAAAAAAAATTTCAATATTTAATTAAATCTAGACGACTTATCTATAAGTCATCTCAGGTTAGTTTGCAATTCGAAAATAAAAGTTAAATATTTTACTTTTCCTAGATGACTTACTTGAAAGTTGTCCAGTTTGATGACTTACGAGAAAGTCATCCGAGATAAGCAAGGTTTGATCAGAATCTCGGAAAAAAATCTGGACGACTTTTCTTATCCGGGAAGACTTTCAAGTAAGTTGTCCGACTGGACGACTTCCGTGTAAGTCGTCTGGGAGAAGTAAAATATGTAAGTTTTATTTTCCAATTGCAAAACTAACCTTATACGACTTAAAGATAAGTCATCTAGCTTTAATAAAATATTAAAAAATTTGTTTTCTCAGAGACGACTTACTGGTAAATCGTCCACGAAAAGTCAAATATCTGACACAAGTCGATCAAATGCAAAACTAACATGTTTATCATAGACGACTTATTGGTAAGTCCTTTATGGTATTCTCTAGATTTTGTTTAACAAGCAAAGCTAGACGACTTAGAATTAAGTCGTCTGTTTGACCAGAAGACTTATTCGTAAGTCTTCTACAGCCAGACGAGTTACGGGTAAGTCTTCTATGAGAACAAATCTGTTAAAAATTTCAATTTCATACCTTAAACTAGTGAGATGACCTCCTTAGCACACATTGTCTTTTCCAACCCACTCAGAACCTCAAACGAAAGTAACCCACAAAGAATAGTAAGCTTGAATGGCTCTATCAACCATAAAAAAGTTTGAATCAATAGCTTGAGATTTTTGGATGAATATGGAGACAAAGTGAAAGAGATGTTGTTTTTAGTTCATAACAATTGAGAAAGAGATTGTAAATCGATTTTAGGTGCATTAAGAGCTTTGAATTGGTTATTCATGGTAGTTAGGGTATTGATGGCAATGACAATCTTGTAAATACATGAAGATGATGAGGTTGAAAGAATAAAAGAACAATTTTAAAAAAAAGTTAATGATATTTTCGTAAATAATGTGAACATGTGGGGTGAATAGAAAAAAAAGAAAAGTAAAAAAAAAAAGTTAGCTTTATGCTTGACTTTGAGTTTTGAGTCAAATTTGGAAAAAAATTCCTTATTTTTTTTGTTAATTTATTTTAAAAGGAAACAACATACTACAAAATTTTAATTTTTTTACATTAGTTTTTTTATGAATTATTGTTAATGTTATGATATTTTTTCTTAAAAAACTGAACTCTCAAAAAATTTTATATTTAACTAAACTAAAAAGGTAATATTGTATTTAAAATAGTTTTACATAATATATATTATATATTTTAGTTTGTGTTTTCATTTTTCATTACAAAGAAACAACAACCCTTGTAGCTAATTAATTTAAATTGATTTTAAATTCAATGTCAGAATATGTAAATAAAATAAATACGAAAAGAAATACTTAATTTACTGTAAATGCAATGGTTAAATGAGTAAATAAAAGAAAATACTTAGGGAGTGACAGGTTAAGATGTAACTAATGACTTTAGAGCATCTCCAAGAGGTCCTCAAACCCTCAAATTTTGAGGTTTTTGACTCTCCAAAAGACCTTTAAACATTTAAATTTTGAAGGCGTGAATAGTGAAACCTCAAATTTGAGGGTCCACTGTTCATGCCCTCAAAACACTATTCATTTTTCAGTTTAGTCCTTATATTTTATATCTTACATATAATTGTATTTGTATTAATTTTCTTATCGCTTTACTCCTTATAACTATATTTTATAAATATATTTGTCTGAAATATTCAAATCTTATATATATAATTAAAACAAAATATATAAATATGAAAAAATAAAATAAAAGATATTATAAAAGAATAGTACTTAAATAGAACACTTTGGGTTGAATGATCATATATGGGAACATTATGAAAATAACATTAGCGAGCAATTATTTTTTTTATTTTTTTATGAATTAATGTGTGTTTTCTATTATTATGTTATGTATATTTTTTAATATAATTGTATTTATAAATATTATGTTTAATTTTTTAAAGTGTACTATTATTTATCTATATAAATTTTAGTGAGTATCATTAGTTTATATTAACGTTAGGAACTAAAATATAAATAGTATAAAATTTTTAAGATAGATTTGAGGTTTCTTCTTGGAATAACACACCCTCAAATCCTCATTTTGAAGATTCTCCACCCTTAAAATAAGGTTCCTTCTTGGAGATGCTTTTAAAATTAATTTTTATCTACAACCATAAAAGTTACCAATAATGTTTTATCTAATTTTTAGAGCTAAAGTCAAAAAAGTTAAAAGTGGTTCTAGCACCCTTGTTTTATAAAGCATTATTTTATATACTGTAGAAAAAAATTGCTATAAAAATATCTTTTGATTTTATTATTTTTAATTTAATTTTTATAGCTACAATTGTTATAATTACATCAAAAATTTCTATAGACAAAATTCTGTAGTAATTTTTTTAAAGATACATCTCAACCAATCACCCTCTTACTCTACTATCTATATTTCCAATAATAATTTTCATTTACGATATTATCCATGCTTTTAAACAATACCAAAAATTATTTCAATTTTAATACACATATGCATAAGAATGAGTTGGAACAAGTGTGAACCTCAGCACTTTACTTTGTTCTTACTATTGGTTTATATGTGTATATAATATTTAAGAGAATAGATGATATCAATAATTAGATTCCATTGTTTTAGCTTTTAAAGCGAGCAATAAGCGGAGACAAGCTCATGAATCGAGCAATAATAACCTAATCCATCTGTACTTGTTTGTAAGTTTATTAATATAATAATTAATAAAGTGGAAATTAATGCAGAAATTTAGGTCGGGTGATTATATCATAACACACCCTTTTGTTTTATTAGTGCTTGAGTTTGGTTGTTCCAATTTAATTAGGTAATTAAGCATAGCAAAGTCAGTATTAACTAGTCCTATATGCATCACTTGAAAAGGAAATTCCATTTTAAACACATGCCCTTTGGTTATAAATAATCATAAGTATGCTGTACACATAACTTAATTTGTTTTGTATAACAAAAAACTTTATTGAATTGCTGTCATGTCTAATCTGATATGAAAGCACAATTAGTTTTGATAAACCAATATGTTCCCTAAACGTTAAAATCACATTCCAGTTCGAAATTCGGTGAACGCTTTTATATTCTCATTTTACATAATGAATTAGACACATTTGTTTTTTGAACTGAGTTTTAAATTTGATATGTTATTATAAGTTTAAACTCGTTGCGTTGTTAAATTAGACCTCTATGTTTCATGCGGATATACAATTTGTTGGCCCGATGATAAATCATTGAATCATGTAGTGTGTCTCTAGCTCATACCTATAATGTATAATTATAATAACCTAAAAGAGTGACGACAAGGAAATAAATTAAAGGAAACATATTATATGCATTGTATAAACGTCATATGATTATAACAGCTTTTTAGTCATTAGTCATACATGATGGTAGATGGAGGAAGATGCCAAATTGTTTTTCTCAATAGTAAAGTTGGAGCATATTTGATATATATTCATATACAAAACTGAAATCATTAATAGTATGATTCAATATCTTTGTAACAATTTTGAAAAATGTGTGCAGTCATTTAAATAGGAATGCACAAGTCTTCTCTGCGTTTTATTGTTCATTGACTTTGATAAAAGATGCCACTTGACTTCTAGATTTTGCAAGGCTCAATCCACATTATGTTCTTTCTTACTTTTCATAGATAATTTGTATGTGTGTGTTTAATTAGAATTCCAATTGTTTTCGTTGATCACATTTTATTTCTGTTCTTTCTCGTTTTCATTATATTTATCTATTCCATTATAGTATTTCTTATTACGCATAACTACAACATACGGTCATGGGAACTCTGGGATAAATTATAGTACATGTGAAAGGAAAGGAAATTATAATTTAAAACACGAGATAATCCGCAGAAAATTTCATTTAAAACTTTAAACACGAGATAAGCTTTCAGTTTTTCATTACTTGCAGATTTTTCTTACGTTTAAAACTAAAATACTACAAATGATGAGAAAAGGGGAAAAAAATGAAAAGTTTTAGTCAAAATGGAAGCACTTGGACACGGCACGCCATATCTGACCTTGATGGGCCTGCTGATTATCCTCCACTCCCTTTTTTTATTTAATTTCTACGCATTTTCTTTTCTTTTCAGTTATTAACAAAAATCTATCTATCTATATATAAACCAAAGGAAAGAGTAAACTCTGACGACGACTAGTATTTTAATTAATTTTATCCAAGGACATTCGACAAGAGACCAAGTAAAGAAAATCATTTCTATAATCATATATAGTTCAATAAGGTTCAGGTATTTTAACGACATGTACTTCATTTGCTTACTCAATTCTATTTCTGTTGATTCTGCATCAGATCAACGTGACTGGAACCAAATTGGTCGGCTCTCATTTCACTAACCAGTTGCTAATCCTTTCCTAAAATAACTAAAATTGTTATTTTGCTTAATGCAGTGAAAGCTCGTTCAAAAGTCATTTTTTGGTCAAGCGATCTTCATTTTGACAAAGGTGATCCCTTTTTTTTTTTTTTGACAAAAAATGACTTTTTGTCAATATTCGGTGCTTGACTGGACTTGGTTTAGTTATTAAAAACCCTTTAGATTCTGTTAATGATTTTTGTTTTCTTCTGACAGTTTATACCAAAACTTGCATACTATGCACAAAACCGAAACCAATTAAAACCTGATTTAGTCTAATCAAAGTCATCACCGATCAAGAAAGTCCACAAGATGTACCTCTCTGTTAATCCAGATGCTGGACTTTTTCATGCTTTTTTTAGTTTCTTGGGCGGAGAACCAGTTGTGGATATGCCTTGGTCCAACACTCTTTCACGAGGTGAAGGTTTCTTCATGAGGCCTCTTCTATGAACATTTTCTGTTTCCTTAGACTCTGGAACGTGGCTTACTAATAATGGCTGCTTGCAACGTTCATCAAGTTGGCTTTGGAACGTTCCCTCTGCAGAACCATCACACACACACAAAGACCAAGTAAGTACTTTAACTCCATAAGCTGAACAATGATACGAAGAAAAACATAAAATTAAGTTGAAGAACGGCACCCTGTTGTCTTTGAGACGAGTCTAGATCTTGAACCATGAGATAAGGAACAGAGTCATCACCAGTGGTAGCTCTTTCAAAGTCTAAACAAGAATCTACTTCTTTCTCAATGCATGAATCGTTAGAATTATCATCATCAGGGTGATGAAGGTCCAAAGGCTCTGTCATGGGAGAATCCTCGCCACTGGACTCTGCCGAGTGAAACAACACATCATCGTCAAACTCGTTGGAGAGGGAAACATATTTTTCTTCTGGTTTGACATGTAGAAGGTCAGTTACTCCCGCTGAGTCTTTGTTGGATTTATAGGCATTCTCATAACTGATTTCAGATGAACACTCCCCGCTGGTAGGATCCAGGACAGAGATTGGCGATGGATTTTGCAAGCTAGATTCAACCGATGGATGCACCTCTTCGGAGGTGTTAGAAAACCAGCGTGTCCCTTCGCTTGCATAGAAAAGAATATAAGCATCTTGTGATAACACTCTATCTTCATCAATTCTAGTGACCTGCAACAAAGGGAATGTTCACTAATTAAAATCACCTATTTAACCATTTTAAGAATCAACCAAAGTGACTAGATATATCACCTGCTTGTCATCAAATTGATGCCATATTTTTGGGGCTGACCGAACATAGGAAGAGTAATGACCGTACGCTAATGACCCAAAATGCTCCACAAAAGCATAAAGACGATATTTTGTAGTAACCTGAAGAAAGAAACAAATAAAGTGTGCCGTCTTAGATACATGACTTAAGAGAGAGAGAGAGAGTTAAACATACTTCGTTGTTCTGGCTTCTGGACATATATGGCTGCAAGTCGATCTCCAATGGAAACGCGACATGATTGAATATCTTCTCCATAAAAAACCCATTATTCTTGAATCTCTTCAGATGAAACGTGACAACCTGTGGCAGCTTAGAGAGCAAGAGTTGTTTCTCCTTTGAAACTTTTTCCTTACAGTTATCACAAGTCATTAGCTCATCAAGTTTCTCCACACGGGTAAACGAATCCAGCGCACTCTGAAGGTTATCCACATCTTCAATTTCTAAACTCAACCCAAGAGAGTTTTCAAATGTCTCAGAAACAGAGTTGCAGCTGCAGCAACGAAGCTGAGAGAAGAAAATAAATGTTTCCCGGAATCAAAATACCGAAAATTGCTTGACAAAATGTATGGTTAGAGTTAAACTTTACCCCACTGAGGAGACGACCACCAAAGATACGCTGAACCATGTTACCATCTTGAGAAGAGACAGAGTCATAGTCAACAATACTTGGGTCGATACAACATCTCTCCAACTTATCCAAAAACGCTTGTAGAAACTCATGAGCGTCTTCTTGCTGGTAACGCCTAAAGTCAGCTGAAAAATCTGTGGTAGCTTAAGGATAAACCAAAATTAAGTAATATACTAAGAGAAAAAAGATAAAACATTTATGGTGAGTAAGTGACTATAAAAGGATACAGTTAAGATTGTTGAGGAAGTAATAGGGAGCAATTGAACATGTCGAAGTCGTCAGAGCAGCCTCAATGTGACTTCGAAGAGACGTTCTAACACAAAACCACTCATTGCCACCTTCAAAACTCAAAAGGAAAGAAGGATCATTACAAGGCAACCTCTAAAAAAAAGCCACATTGTGATTCAGAGCCTTACAGCTACAAGGATCTGGAGATTTGTAAGAAACAAGACCATCGATAAGAGGAACAGTGTGCGTCAAACATTGCAACACCGAGTTAACGAAACAACTGTTGCCTAGATTCCATAGCCCAACTCCCTATAACAATAATAATAATAATCCATGTCACATACCATATTATATACAAAAAAGGGAAACGAATTCAAGAAAACATACGACGGTGGATGGCTCGTCGAGGATCCTGGGAGGTTCTTGAAAGAAACTACACAAAGGTTGGTTCCACAAGTAACTTGTAGAGTCGTCTTCGTTATCAGTATCGTACCCAGGCGAGACATTAAGACTCCATCGTTTGTAATTATCTGACAAACAAATGTCCGGGAAAGGTTCGTCGCTGCACTCGCCGTGATCGAGACTTACCAGAGAAGGGGTTTCGTTTAACGGAGGCGGAATTGAGATCTCCTCCACCTGATCACGATTTGGCGGGGAGGAAAGAGCCAAAGATTGAACTGCATGGACTCCAATCGACTCGTCTAGGGTTTCGATCGGGGTGGGTGTTAACGACGGAAGCGATGGAGGTAAGTCGGAATCAGTGATTAGCATCGTTGTTAGGTGAAATCCCTAAGTTTGATTGCGAAATTAGGGTTTCGTTCGTCGAAGCGCTCTCGGCGAATCAATGGGGGGAGGCGAAAATGGATTTCTGACGAGAGATCGTTGGTGGATTTGGAGTTTACGGGAAGATTTGAATTGGGAGGGAAAATCGAGAAGCCATTGTTAGGGTTTAGAATCTACGATGTTTTTGATCTGATACAGATGCTTCTTATTTACGGTTTGTTTTCTTTAAGGTCGGTGGTCAACTTTGGATTTTTATCTCTTTTATAGCCAAGTTAATAATTAAATAATTAACTGGTAATAATGAATTTATATGAAAAATATATTTACATGTACGTAATAGTAGCTCAGTGAACCAAAATATTTAAAACGAGGGTGAGATATGATTTGAACCCAAAAAATTGGTAAGATATGTAAGTATTCTTGATTGATTGTCAATTGCAAAATAACAAAACAAATTTATGTGCACTAACTGCTACCAACCTTAATGATCTATCACTAATTTTGAGGATTTGGAATTCGGAACAGACTCTGATCTATACTATTCCCTCCGTTTCATTTTATTTGTCATTCTAAGTTTTTGCACACAGATTAAAGAAATATTTAATTTTACATATTTTCAAGATAAAAACACAATTACCTATACACCTAACCACTTTTCAACCAATAGAAAAATAAAATATTATATAAAACTAATAAATTTTACCTCGAAACTCTAAAACAACACTTAATTTGTGACAAAAAATAAGTCTAGAATGACATATATTCTGAAACAGATGGAGTATTATATAAGAAGTAAATTTGATTAGTTGTCAACTTCTTCTTGATTTTAGGTAAATTTGTTTATTTACCTTATTTAAATAATTTCATATACAATTTATTACTCCCTCCGTTTCAATTTATTTGTCATTCTGGGTTTTTGCACACAGATTAAGAAAACAATTAATTTTACATATTTTCAAAATAAAAACACAATTACCTATACAGCTAACCACTTTTCAACCAATGAAAAAATAGAATGACTTTTAAAATCAATAAATTTTGCATTGAAATTATAAAACGAAACTTATTTTGAAACAAAAATTTTACTCTAGAATGACATTTAGTCTGAAACGGAGGGAGTATTTAATAAAAATGAATTTATATTAATAATATTATATTTTCGAAAATATGTTAAATTTTTTGTATTAAATTTTTATCTTAAAAGTCTATTTTTCTATTATAAAATTTAAGTGAATTTACTGATTGATCTGTAACTTCTCCATGATTTTTATAATTTTACTTATTTTTTTGATTTTTAATAATTTTATGAATAATTTATTATATAATAAAACAAATTTCTATTAAAAAAATATTATACTTTTAGAAAATAAGATAATTTTTATGTATTATATTGTTATCTTTAAAATATATTTTTTATCATAAAAATCGAAAATTAATTTAAAATATTAATAGTTAAATATAAAGAAAGAAATGCTGATTTATCAACTTCTCAATGGTGTTATATTTTGCTTATTTATTATATTTTAATAATTTCATATATAATTTATTAAATAATAAAATGAATGTATACTAATAATACTAGATTTTAAAAATAAGATAATTCTTATGTATTAGAATGTTATCTTGAACATATATTTTCTATTAGAAAACTTAAGCGAATTATCTGATTTGTAATTTATCTATGATTTGGATAGTTTTGATTATTTGTCATATTTTTAATAATTTCATATAAATTTTATCATAAAATAAAATGAATTTTTATTAAAAATTATATTTTGAGAAAATAAGATACTTTTTATGTATTATATTGTTATCTTGAAAATATATTTTTTATTATAGAAATAAAAAATTAAGATAGAAAAAATTATAATTAAAATAAATTAAAGCAACACATTTGTAAAAATATATTTTTTAAAATATTTTGTTATGTGAGTGTTGTCCTTT
This sequence comes from Eruca vesicaria subsp. sativa, assembly GCA_932364175.1. Classification (NCBI taxonomy): domain Eukaryota; kingdom Viridiplantae; phylum Streptophyta; class Magnoliopsida; order Brassicales; family Brassicaceae; genus Eruca; species Eruca vesicaria. The sequence goes on from CAKOAT010996668.1 coordinate 136,305, forward strand.
ATAATTAATTTGAAAACATAAATCATAACTTATTATATTGGTTTGAATTAATAAAATATATACTAATAATAAATTGTACAAAAATTATGTCTGCATGTGCTGACAAAACACCTAGTTGTATGTATATTCTAGTTATTCACTTACTCTTTTTTTTTGACATTGTATGTATACTTACCTTTTTTGTTCAAATATATTCACTTACTATATGTGCACAATCATACAAGTCTGACAAATCTAGTTACTATATGCTGCAAAATCATGAACATATCATATGACAAATACAAATCCTCCAGAACCATATATAATCCTATTGAGGATTGAACATTCAAAACAGATATTATCTTAACAATTAAATTGTTTTTTGTCCACTTTTCTTATCTCTAAACAAACAGAGATCCAATAAGATCCATATAACACAAAAACCGTCTCAATTCCAAAAAAAAATAAAAAAGCTCTCCAAAAACATAGAAACGAGTATACTTCGTTGGAAATTTCCAGACACTTCTTTCTTCTTCTCCACTGTAAAATAAAAAACATGCAAAGACATGTTTCTTCTTACAGCACTATGTCTTGAAGATCACTGAAGATACCAGAAGCCAAAGTTCCAAGCTTCTTCTTTGTTTCCCCTGCTATGTTCACTATATACGAGATATCTTGTTGTGCCTGATACAAAACACATTTGAAATAACACATTCATCAAAAAGGATCTCAACAATCAGAGATCTATGAGTATTAACCTTTTTACCTGGAAAGAAAGTCGGTTAATGAGATCACTAGCAGTTATATCGTCGTTTGGAATCATCTTGGCCGTGACCAAAAAAATCAGCGCTTGAGATAGATGCTGAGCCCTGTAACATCCCACAACGAACATTAGTATCCAAGGAACGAGAAGAGAAAGTTTCTTCTTCTAAAGTGATGTTTCTTACTGAAAACTTCTGAAGAGTAGCTTTCGATTCAAGATCTGCATTCTTGTTCTGATCACCAAAGTACTGAGCAGAAGAAATGGACTTTGCGTTTGTGAATTTCTTTCTTGCTTCATCCGATTCTTCAACCTATAAAGAACCAAGAAAAAGAGGGTTAGAAAACTGATTTACAGTTTTTTCTTTCTCAGAGATGATTGAAGTTACCTGAGCTTTTGAGGAGTTGGAGCTTGATTTCTTGGGGAAAGAACTGTCCATTCCAATCAGAAAAGAAGCTAGACGACTTTGGTGGGGCAACATGGTTAAGTACCTGTGTACCACCAATGCTTTTTCCTCTGGATTGAATGTCGTCATTGTACTCAAACCGAGAGGCATATGATGATGAGCCACCTGATGATTTTCTCCCACCGTTATTGGTTGATTTTGCAGCTGGAATCACCGGTGCAACTTCCTCTGGTTTCTGCTCATAGAGATTCCCCGTAGGCTAGCATTTCACCAGAACAAACAAGAATCAGATCGTAAAATTCAAACTGTAATGCTCCAAGAAACAAGATGAGGCTTACCTTAGTAGTATGCTTCCGTGCACCAAGACCACCAGTTTTGCAAGTCTTTCTAGCACCAATAGGTTTCTTAAACGTACTAGCCACGACTGTATTAGAAGCTTTAGGTGAAGAAGTGACACCAGTAGCTTCATTCTTCACAGTAGGAGGGGAGACGAAGGTAGACCAGTAGCAGTATCTTCAGAAATAGCTTTAGCAACTTCTTTAGCAAGAAGCTGCCTATACAAATCAGTAGCTCTTGAAGTGTACTTAGCCTCGATTTCGCCACCATCAGTCCATCTATGCTGCTTAAAGAACATCTGAGCACGGTTGTTCCCACCAAACATCATTGTCCTGAGCTGCTCAGGGCTTCATGAGTCCAAATTTGTAGATCTACAAGAAAAAAGGTATCATCTGGCGTTATTGAATCCAATAAGACAAAAGAACTTATATAATACTCAATAGATGGATCATTTGAATAATTCTCATTAAAATAAACAATTCTGATCTTGTAATTGTTCAAACTAAAGCTACTATTTTCAGAACAAAACTTATCAATATGCCATTAAAAAGCTCAAAACTGTAGAGGCCATAATCAACGAACTGTTACTAATCTACACCAGATTAAGACATACATCAACAAAAAGAATAGGAACAAAGTTTCATCTTGAGACGAAATGTAGCGTTATTCAAACCAAATAGACAAAAGAACCAAATAATAATCAACGGACCAATCATCTGGATCATTCTCATTACAACAAACTGAAGCAAACATTCTGAAACAATGCTGATCTTGTAATTGTTCAGCCTAATGCTACATTTTCGGAAATAAAACATATCCCACGTCATCAAAAGCTAGAAATGTGAAATAGAATTACACAAATCAGATGTTGAAATTGACATCAAATGGTCAAATAAATTGTAATAATGAATGGATAAATTTACTAGGATCATTCTCATTACAATAAACAATGCAGATCTTGAAGTGGTTCAAAAACTAATGCTACAATTCTCATAACTAAAACTATCACATGCCATCAAAAACTACAAATGTGAGATTGAACAACGCAAATCAGATGCTGAAGTGGACCTAAATTAATGTAAGAAATTATCCAATCATCTGGATCATTTTCATTACAATAAACAATGCATATCTTGTAATGTTTCAGACTAATCCTACAACTTTTAAGAACTAAACCTATCAGATGCAATCAAAAACTCATCAAATCTGACCTGACGAAGCTGATTTGAACACCAAGACTACGATGAGTAGCTGAACAATCAATGCAGAGGAAGATCCCGTATGTAACCGATGCCCATGTCGGATTCTTCGCACTGCAATCAAATCATACCTACACACAAAACAAAAGTCGAAGATCTAATCAAATAACTCCCAGATCTACACATTACAAGATCAAGCACATGATTCTCAATGCACAAAATTGCAAAAACCGAACCTTGTTGTCAGATTTTGATTTGAGTTTCCTGAAGACAGCTGTTTTGTCGGTGAGATTGTCGGAAGCCATTGTTGATGAATTCGAAATCTGGAAGAGGTGATGTGATAGATCACCTCCTCGATGGAAAATCTTTTACAGAGAGTTTTCCTGAACTCAGGGGACAGCTTTGTTTCTCTCTTATGGAGATTTTATTTCTCTTTCTTCTTCTTCTGATTAATGTAAAATGGGACATTGAAGATGGAAATGAAACATTTTAATATGACTAGATTGACGATAATACCCTCACTGAACTCTGGAATCTACGTAAAGGATGGTGGCAACTGTGAAGAAGGTAGTTGTGTTGTTAGAGTGTAGAAACGGCAAGCAGTGTGTTTGTTCCGTTTCCGAAGCAACGTGGATGGTATAACGTCTGGCGAACGAACGAACGCTGTTAATCATCTTTTATCCATTTTCTTCAACATCAATACAAAATATTACTTCCTCCTAAAACAAAATAAAAGCTTTTTTCTTTATTCATTTCGAATAAAGATTATCAATGAGGATGAGATGGAGAGTAAAGATACTGCTGAAAGTAAAAAAATGAAAACTAGTGATCTTGAACTTCTCCATCTTATCAAGAAGAGAGGTGCGTATGCGTTCTACTCTGATAAACCAAACGGAAACCACAAAACAGGTTGAGAGGAAGAGCCAAGCGTTTGCACAATCTAGCCATGACATTAGAGGATCATCCCTTGCAGGTGTCATTGGTCTGATTGATCTCTGCCGACAAGAAGTGAAACCTCCCTCTGACGTAGACGCTAGCTAGTCTTGAGCTAATGAATGTATGCACCAAGGATCTCGTTGGTAACGGGTCTTTGATTCTTGAAGTTTTAATTAATCTTATGCGTTTTATCCCTTACTAGTAGTTCTCATGTTTTGTTTGACAACCTCATTAGACACTGACATGAAAGCGAGACAAGACAGTGAAGTAGGAGGAGGAGGAGATTATTGTGAGATCCAAGAAGAAGAAGAAGAAGAATCGAGCTCAAGGGTATACCAAAAAAAAAATAGGCAAGACAATAATGGCACCAACACCTTCACAAAGAAGGGCACGTCTATTCCAAAGCCTATTGGGAACTCGCAAGCAACATCACTCTTAAAAGGTAAAAGAGTAATGGTAGTTGATGACAATCGTATAAAATCTTGTGTTGCAACAAGAAAGCTTAAGAATATGGGAGTGTAAAGAGGTCACACAATGCGACAATGGAAAAGAAGAGGTCACACAATGCGACAATGGAAAAGAAGCTGTGAGATTAGTCAGTGAATGGCTAACAGAAGGTTCAACAATAATGCTTCCATCTGATTACATATCCATAAACGGCCAGGTAATCATTCTACTTTTGACAAACTCAACAACAATATTATAACATAAAATATTGTTCACTGCCAGGTCTTTCTTTTGTGTACAGAGACAAGAGATAGACGGATATGAAGCAACCAGAGCTGATGAATCAAACTTTCACAATGACACTAGAGCTCAGAGCTTTCATAGATTAGGGAATTCATCGTTGAAGCTGGAGAACCTTTATCTAAACTGAGCTCATTAATTTCTTTTTTTTTCTCTTAGAGATTTGGAGTTCTATATGACGCTTAATACATAGGCCCATGTTTAAGAAAGCTCATCAATCTATTCCTGCAGCCCACAAGTGTTGTACATTGTCAATATCTTTTCTCACATTCCTGTAATCCTCAAAAACAAGTTCTTTCACGATTTTTTCATGATGAATTTTTTTTGTTGAACAAGTTCTATTCCTCGGTTTTTTTATTATGTTACAAGAAACCCATTCCCCTGGCATTCGACCGGAGTACGGAGTTCTGTGAAAGGGTGTTATGGACACGTGTCTACTCAATTAGACAACCCTACGTGTTCTTTACTGGTCTTAGGAGTCGGCGGACGCAATCTTTTAATGAAATCCGATCCACACGTATCCACATACTTCTACTTACAGTCCTGCGCATAAGGAAAACAAAAATGGAGGGATAAGCAATTGGGATTACTCAGTGAAGTGATCCTAGTCCAGCCTGTCCGCATGGCACTCTATCCTACTCCATGCGGAAAGCAGGACTGACTAGCCAATACAATCAATATGCAATATACACGCCATACAACAAAATTTCATCAAAGTATTCTTGCACCCTAACGTTCAAACACCGCAAGGACTTAGCCGTTGCTTCACATAGACTCATTTTTATGCAATCAACCTATAAACTAGACTCACCAATCAACCTAGACTTAAGGACCTAGTGCCGTTTACGGATGTCCCTACACGTTCCGGCCTAACCTGAAAGGGGTGCCCTCTCTAGGGAATCTGTTTCCCCCGCTCAGCTTCCTAAATGACTATCAGAGTTGCAGCTCGTTGGCTCCCAGCTCTGTCTGCCATCCCGGTCGTAATAGCCATAATTATACCACGACTCGGTATTGACTCGATCTTTAAGGCGTCTAGCCTTAGCGGTCACCGTCCTTTCATGGCCTTTCACATCTCGCCCACGGGTACCTCATGTTGGGCTACTGTCTTGTGGGCCGTACGGGTACCTCGTGTTAGACTACTGTCTCGCAAGTTAACACATCCTACACTCTAGATGCCCACCCGTTCTCGATGGTCCAAACAAGACTTCAAACAAGTTCATTGATTCAAGCACATTTTTATTCACGTTTTCATACTTTAATTCATTCGCATACACTTAGACTCATACTCAACTCTAGACGCCACCCGTTATCGGTGTCCCATACATCACACACCACACTCTCATTCATGAACACTGAACCCAAAGGAATTCATTTACATACAACTAGCAATCATGTATCACGTGTAACTCTATAATTTTAGATATCAATGGTGCAATACTTTACATTCAAGCATTTACTTCTCTCTAGCAACCCAGCTTTCATTCATAATCATCACATGGGATGTAAATCAATCACACTATCATTTATCATCAAACATTAGCCACATCAACACAAGGCAGTCCATTAAGTCTCATTTAAACAATGTGAAGGTTCTTATGTGTTGGGGTCAAAATCGGTACAACGGGATCAAAGGCCAAAATTTTCCGCAAAAATAAAAATATGTTTTATAAAACACGAGAAGTTGTTTTATAAAATTCTAAGGACTTTCCGAACAAAGGAAATCCGCGCGCAACTTGGAAATTGTCATCTCGGGAAAAAAACGAAACAATCTCTGATTACACGATTGTCCAAGTTAAGAAAAAAACCGCAAAAACCGCATCCGCCACACTACGAGCAGGTTTGACCGAACCAGTTTGATGTGCGACAAGCCAAACCAGCCGGTTCAGCTCGCCGTATGGCAAGCTGATCGCCTCAAATCAGCTCGCCGTACTTAGAGCTAACCGTCCCGAGCCTCGCTCCCCGCATCCTCAACGCAAGGCATACATCCTTAGATTCGATCGTGCTCTGAACCATGGTCGAAACATCTCTTGTTTTATCTCGATCCGACTTACCATTCAAGTTTTACGATAAAAATCTTAAAAATCTTCTTCTCTCGTAAAAAATCGGGAAGATCGTATAAAATGGCAACGATTAGACGAAACATCGTAAATTGTCAAACTATACGGTTAACTCGAGAAGTCTTATAAAAACGGCATCGTATCAAGAAACGATCTCGTCTAAAATCGTAAAACGTTTTTTTATCGCAAAACGGCTCGGAAAGTCCTAAAACGCGATAAAAACCTATCCACGATTTTAGGCGAAGTCCCAACCCAAAGATACAATGACGGTTTGACTATTTACTTGCATAAAGAAGATAAATGTCAAGTTTGAAGATAAATGTCAAGTTTGAAAATAAATAGAAGATTTCTGAAGAAAAATGGAAAGATCGAGATAAATGGAAGATTTCCGATAGACTCGAATCTGGGCGAAAAGGAAGGAATAAACCGCCTAAGGAGGGAGTATATAAGCAGAAGGCGAAGGACAGAAGAAAAGGACATGATTTTCAGAGCTCTCACCACCAAATTTAGCATTAGGAAACTTTCCCTTTTTTGTTATCGAGTTGCGTCTCAACTAGGGTTTTCAGTCTTAGGTTGTTAGAACTAGGGAACTCGCCGACAGCTCTTGTAGCCAAGGCTTACTCTCGTTATACCACTCTTACGCATAATTCAGAATAAGAATCCTCTTTGCTCTCTATCTCGTTTTTCATATCTTTTTATTTTGTTATTGTGTTCTTGATTGCTTGTGTGCGGTTTCGCAGTAGCCGGTCCTCTGGGAAATTAAGGTTTTTCCTAAGTTTTTTTATTTACATAAAATCGACAGGGGTGAATTTCGGTTCTCACATTATGCATCATGATTCATTCATCTATCAACCTAACTCTCATTATGATCTATCAACTTAACTTTCAAACAAAGACTATCAAATCCCTAATTCCAACATCAACCCGAGTAGAGGATTATGAAAACAGATATGGATTCGAATCACCTCACCTTAGCAATAGATCTGAGATCTGGAGATTTGGATCTGAGAATAAGATAGAAGAAGACGAGATCTGGTCACCACCACACCACTACCGCCACCTCACGCACGACAAGGAGAGAGAGAGAGAGGAAGAAGAAGCCACACGAAAGAGAGAGAGAGAAGAGAGAGATCATGAGAGAGAGGAGAAGAACCTTGACGGCTAGGGCTTTTGTGTCTCCGGGATTCTCTCTAGAGCTTCGCTTCAGTTTGAGGATGAGACAAAAGAAGGGTGATGCAGTCCTTTTATAATGAATTCTAGAAAAACCTAGGTTTTTGGACAAGTGGGCCGTACAGAAGCCTATTAGTCTTCCCAAAAATTTTAGGCCCGGTAATGGGTTGTTACAATATCTTCCACCAAAATTTAGAATTTTATTGTCTTACGTTAAGTATCCTAGTAAATTATTAGAACTATGTATTGTTTTTTATAATACAATACACTAGTTTGGTTGAATTCAGACATACATATTGACAACACACTATCACAAACCAGACTGATACTTTTTAATCTCAATTACCCTTGAAATCTGGAGTATAGTGAAAATGATTAGTCAAAATTCCTTTTTAATGTTTTCCGAGGATTTTCCGAGAAAATTATTAGTCAAAACACTAGTTTGGTTTTTCATTTTCCTTGTGTTAATCAACTTCAGTGATATTTTATAGGAGCAGTCCATAATTAAGTCTGATATATGTTATACTAGGGTAAACCCGTCCTACGGACGGACGAACGAATAAAATTAATAATACACATTTATTTTAAATTTTATATTAATTTTAACTTCAAATATAACTAAGGTTCATAATTTTTTTACAGTAATTTTATCTATATATTTTATTCTTAATTTTTTAAATTATCAACTTGTCTAGTTATAATAAAAAATTTTAAAATATAATCATTTAATTTCTCTCATTTTTTAGTTTAAAAAGATTTACCAATAAGTCATACAGATTTTAAATTTTACAATTAGAGTACGTATAGTAAGTTATTTTCTCTTAGACATATATTGTTTATGTATTAATTAAATTCTTTTATTGCTTCCACATTTTCTTTTATAACTATTGATTTACGCGATATAAAAAATGTTTTTTTCATTATAACTAAAACTATTTAAGATAGATAAATAGATAATATGAAACTATCGTTACATATACATGTTTATTAATCTTATATATTATTAATATGAAACTATGGTTACGTATAAAATCTTATATATTATTAACAAAATAAATAGATAATATGAAACTATCGTTACATATACATGTTTATTAATCTTACATATTATTGATATGAAACTATTCTTACGTATACATGTTAAATATACACATGATTCATTAACAAAATATTTAACTATGACTGCTAAAAATATATTGAATTTAAATACCCATCACACATGTGTTAATTTAAGAACAAAGAGTTGTGCAGCTTAATTATAGTACTGTGTTTTATTTGCTCACCTTTTGTTCTCTTCGTGGTACATCAACAATTTTAATTGAACTGTAACACTAATTATAAATTATAATGAAATGTTAACCAAAACAAAAGTCATTCAATATTTTATAATTTTAAATAAATTGATTAACGTGACCTTTTTATCAAAGTTGGCGAAAATATAAAAAAAATAAGAGAAGGAGATCATATAAGAGTAGGACTGATCACGGGTTTTTTCCCCAATCTTGCTATAGACACACAAACAAAGGTTCTTAAGAAACATTCATATCGTAAACATTCTTGATGCTAGTTTTTTTTCTTGAAAAACAGCTTCTTCAGAAGCATTATCTTTGTTTCTATTTTGGAAAAATCTTCATCTTCTCAGCTATGGATTTCACTTGTTCGCACACATTCAATGCATAATTTCTACAACCATCATGAATAACTCTAAGATTGTTATCCTTCCTTTGTAGGGCGAACCTTTTGACGCAAATATTATATACTTTCATGGAGAGAACACCTGGAAATTGAAAAGCAAACATGAACTATATAAATAAATAAAACTGAAGCCTAAGAAAAGAGAATATCTTACGAAAATCAAATGTGATGTTTACCTATATCCTAATTCGAATATATGAATAGAGCCAAACTGGAGTTGAAAGATTGAGAGCAAACAGAAATTAAAGTAACTTATACGGAAAGATTAGGTGTAGTAGTTCAAACTTGTTTTTTTTTTCTTTGACTCGATTTGGATTATACCTTCATTGAAGTCCTTATGATTCACATGAGAACACATACAACAACAGAGAACTCTTGTTTATAAATCAGACAGAACTTTGCATCATAAAGATATGTAAAACCATGTATACTACAGAGCTAACATGCCAGCCTCTACACATACTGCTTTTAGTGGAGCGCCAAAAAATATAAAAACATCAAAACATGATAAATAGATTTACAATAAATATACAACAGAGGGACTCTAAAACATAAAGAATTTTACTATTCTGAAATCAATAGAGTGGCGATTCTGTACAGATTCTAACATAAGATCTGATTTAAACTATGAACAAAAATACCGGTGAAATGGATTACCTGAGAATCAAAAAGGAGCATGTTGACTCCCATAAGCTCTCCACCACGCCGGACGCCCGACGTTCCTGGCCTCCCAAATTCGGAGCAGGCAAACTTGAACGGAGGAGGAAGAACGGCCATTCTGGAGATCGGAAAGGAAGACCATATTGTTAGCCACGTTCTGAACGATTGAAGAATGATTTTAAAAGCATGAAATCACACGTTTTTATAGCAGAGCCTCCACCGCCTTTCACTCTCAATGATCGCATTAAATGGAGATCGTGTGATTGATTAAGGAGAGCTTTATGAGGGGGAATCGTTACTGCTTCATCTCACACCAGATGAAGAAGTCGAAAGAGCAATCGATGGGGAAACGCGAGACGGAGACACGGCTAACCCTAATACAAAATGCGACGTTTAAGTTTGATAGTAAAGGTAATTCTCGACGGGCCAATTGTGTGAATAAGCCCAAAGACAATTGACAAAAATCCAAGACACTGAAAATGAAACGATGAGTTTTGTAAAAGGAGGACATGTGTCAAAACGGGAGTAACTGAAATACTGATGTGTCTCTCTAAAGAGGGAATCAACTATCCTTTATAATAATAGATAATTATGTGTTTCTCTCTCTCTTTTAAGGTGTCAACGTGATCAGATGCCACATCAGTATGTCCACCTAGGATTTTCAAGTTTTGATTTGGGCTATCTCATTGTCGTTTATAGGCTTTAAAATCATATTCTGGTCCGGTTGTCTTTTAACCCTAAACCTAATGCTCCTGCAAAAAAGAACAGAATCCTAGCCATGTCATTGTTGAGCTCTAGCCCCGCCGTCTCTGTATCCTCTCTGTATCCATCAATATCCACACCACCACCCACCAAGGTTCGACCTATCTCTCTCTCTCTTACCCGATTGAATCTGATTTTTTTTGTTTTTGTAAGTAGGGTTGATTCAACACATGAGAGAATCGTCCTCCCACGACCACCACGGTTAGATCTATCTCTCTCTCTCTTCGTTTATATGTATCTTTGTCTCTCTATATCTCTATTCTTAATTGGACTTTTTTTGGTTTTGGTAAAAAAAGGGTGATGCAGAAAGCTTGAAGGCGGAGGAGGCAAACCAGCCGTTGTTGCACTGGTGGTGGTTCAGTGGATATCGAGGGATTGATGTTCTTCGAACATGCTCGGTAAGAAGTAGAAGCTACTTACATCAAAACCCCTTTAGATGACGATCTTGGTATTCTCTCTATTCTTTAGATTCATTTTGAACTGTTCTAAATAAAATCGATAAAGTTTCCACTTTTTTCAAATTTTCGCAGATGAGGCCCGAGATTGGTTCTAAATTGCTTTATAAGAACTTTCCCAATTTCAGAACCAATCAGCCTCAAAGAAAATGAATCTAAGTGAGATTCAGATTATTAGCTGTGATAATTACTACTGTTTTAAGGATGATTCATTTTTGTGTGTAGATGCTATTTCGAAGCTGGAAGAGGCATTGTTAATGATCCAAAGAAGCACGGTGCGCTTTGGTGCATTGGGAATGCTCACACTTCATATGGCTTTATGACCCTGCCTACCGTGTGGAGATAGCTGTCTCTGATGAGATTGACCAAGCTGTTTTGTGGGTTTTGATAGGGAGATGACCAAACTAATTAACATACGTGCCTCTGAAGCTGGTCATCTTCTGGTGAGACTCTGTTTTACCATGTAGCATCTCCAACCCGATACCTAAATGTTAATTCCTACTCTGTTATTTTAACTTTGCTCTTATAGACAGCCAGCTCCCTCTGTTTCTTGAAGACATTTCAAGATCACACATCTTCAACGAACGTCAGCATCCTACAGGCTACAGTCACGGATTTTGGTGTCGCTGTAACCTTCTGACTACACTGAATATTGCTTTCGATCACCATCAAAATTAAAATTTAGGTGTGTTGGTTTTATCAGGGAGGCAACGGTGGACCTAATGATGATATGCCTGAGGCCAGCTCATTGCCTAGGAAGGTGTGTGTTGATGTTAATAATCAGGAGAAAGCACCATCTCTTGGAGAAAGTTCATGTGTTAAGGCGAGTAAGAAAGTAAGGCATAGATGAAGAGAAAAAAATGAATTGGATATCCGAATCCAAACGCGCAAAGATCTGAAATGAACTTGAACCAGAATTTATAAGTATTAAGAAATTTTTAACTTCAAAAAGTCAGTCACTTCAAAATCAAGTCCACCTGAGAAAAGTTCTATCTCACGGATTCCTAGAACATTTATTGCTAATTTCTGTAACTTAATTTTATTGAATTATTAGGGGTATGCCGGTGCTACGCGCCGGGTTTGTAAACTGTATTTCTAAAAGTATTTTGAATGTAGTTTTCAGTCTTATTAAAATAAGTAAATTTGTATCTATGTTTGTAGAAATTGATATTTTTATCTTATTTATTACAAACGCAGGAGTTTCTTAAGGTATTTGTTGGGTTTGTGTGGAGGGAAATATTTCTGAATATTTGGTGATTTGTCTAACCATGCTCTTATTTAGGAGTGGGTAGTGTCGACCAATTTTGTCCGTTAAATCTTATTTTCTTCCAACTTTTTGTCTCTGTTTAATATATTTTTCTTGCGGTGTAAATAGTACATAATTTTCGTATTTTCAATGTTAATGTACTATATGGGGTCCTCACGTAAACA
>CAKOAT010996668.1:148997-173037 GCA_932364175.1 Eruca vesicaria subsp. sativa
AAGTTAAAAAAAAAAAAAAAAAAAAAGCACTAATTAACATAAGTATTTGGTGTATATATTTTAGTATGTTGTCAATAGAACGTTTTACTTTTGCTTTTAAATCACTAGACGATAACAAAAATATATATTGCTCTTAGTTACATAGCTGCTTCACAATTGTAGTCGCTGTCTCCGTCTCTCTGCCGATCATGGTCAGTCATGATCCTTCCCAAGCATCAAAAGATTGTTCATTAACACCACTTGCTGACCACACAATGGTGCTCTACATCAACTACTGTTACTTTTTCAATTGCTGTTGTTGCAGTGCCTTCAACATCTGATCCCCTTAGGATCACTTAAATCGTAACGTAAATAATTGATCCATAGTTCTGTTGCTACATACAACATATTGTATATATTTAGTAAGAACTCTGATCTATATTCTGTATCCCGTAAAAAACCATATAGAAGCTCCAGTTTCTCTACCATAGCCGGAGTATGAATATATGAGTTTTCAACTAATTCACACGCTGAAACATATCATCCCGAACTTTCGAAGTCCGGAAGCCTAATTCACTGATCGACGGTGGGAATGCCTAGCGGAGCTGATGAGAACACTGGTGCTGTGAGCCTGTGACTGTTGTGTGACCTGTCAGAGTTGCATTCTCAACCACAAAAAAAGAGTTCAATTAACCACATACTTTGACAGAGGTTAGAGAGAATTATTACTTTGGAGCAGGTTAGGTATTTCCAAACTATGATTTGACCAAGCAGCTTGTTATGTTCTTTAACCAAGCTAGATTGAATACTTGTCATATGCAAGAACAAAGAGGGTTATGATATTTCGTATGCAATGTGAAATTATGGCAAACTAATAAGAAATTTACTTGACTGTAACTATCTATGGAACCTAAATGAGTATTAGTTGTATTTCAAAAACATGTGAATCTATCATGAGTCCCACCACACCAGCAAGAAGGTCTATAACATAAGGATACCAAACCAAACAATCTTGGGTTACTTTAAGATTCAAAATTTACTGCACATCATTGTAAAGGATATTCAAAGTTTTAAACCAAAAAAAATGTGTTCATGCATATTATGTAATATGCACAAATCAGACGCAAGGAATGAAAATAAATCTGATCTTTCATAAGTTTTTTTTTTTTACTTTTATGTTCTCACTCCAACCACAACGTTGCTCACCTGCAATATATGTGTATTTTTGTCACTTTGTCACACTTTCTTCTAATGTGTAGCTAAATAGAATAAAGAAAAGCAAGCTGGATGGTAAAATTAAATAGTAATTCATCAACAGACATTGGGTTCATGTATTTACCAAAAATGGAATATTTGTATTGTGGTGGTTGCTTCTAGTTATATCAACCCCACTGATCTCGTAAATAGCTTCCTCCCTTAGATGTTTGAAAGTGATCAGCTGATGCACATGAAGGAACTTTGGAAGAGTGTTGCCTGTTAAGAGGCATAAACATGAAGAATGTGGCTACGTATATAAGAATCAGCAGATTCAAATTGAGAGATATATGTGATGGAATATGAAAAAGACAACCTATTTATCAAGCAGGAGCATGCTAATCTCCATGAGATCCCTTCCTTTCTTCACGTTCTGAGTGTCACACAGATGAAGGAGACGGTCACCACCGACTGAGGGCAACGACCAGACTTCAAATCACAGACCATTGTGGTGTCCATCGTCGAAAGGAGGATATTTATACCGGAACCTGAGACAGTAAACCTGTAACGTTAAGTCCCAAGCTAGTAACCCTACTTGCGGATTAGAAGAAAAGGGATGCACAGACCTAGAAGTGTGATCACGTAGGTAGAAGGATCAACTGGAAGGACCTGAGATCTTGAAGATAGATGTATTGCTTGCAGAGAAAGTTATTGGAGAGATTGGAGATTGTAAAACGTATTCTTATTATTAAAACTCTGTGAAGGCTGTGCCTTATATAAGAAACAAAGAATCCTAATCTTAAAACGTAAAGGATACTCATCCTAACAAACCGATAATTATCAAAGAGAAAGAAATAGAAATAAAACCAATGTGTAAAGAATAAAAGATAAAACCGGTACGAGAGTGGTTTGAAAGAACCGTGACATAATCCTGTCACAATACTCCCCTGTTGAGAAGATACTTGGCCTCAAGTATGAAAATCTGGGTATTTTGCCACAAAGTCTTGGTAGAATTCCCAAGTTGCATTATCTGGAGACTGTCCCTTCCAAAGAACTAACACTTTTGTAACAGCACGATTTTGGCGATTCACCATTTTCTTCTTGAGTATTGCAGCAGGTTCTTTGTCTTTGCCAACATCAGTGAGGTATTGAGGTAGAGCGGGAGGAGTAGTAGGCGGATTTGGACAGAGCTTCAATTGGCTAACATGGAAGACATTATGGATAGCAGCACCTGGTGGGAGACAAAGTTTGTAAGCCAGAGAACCAACACGATCTTGTATTTCAAAGGGGCCGTAGAAACGTGGTGACAGCTTGTGGGGAAGATGGCGACCTTTGAGAGAGTGTTGCCGGTATGGTTGAAGTTTTAAGTAGACGTAGTCACCAATCTGAAATACGCGATCCGAGCGATGTGAATCTGCATATTGTTTCATCATGTTTTGGGCTCGCAGAAGATGGAACTTCATCATGTCGATAAGCTCTTCCATGCGCTGTAAAGTTCTGTCGACAATTGGTGAAGTACTTTCTCCAGGAAGATATGGCAAATGGACTGGAGGAGCACCATAGATAACTTCAAAAGAAGTGCTGCGAATTGCTGTATGATAGGTAGTGTTATACCACCATTCGGCGAGTGGGAGCCATTCACTCCATGTGTGAGGTGCGTCGGACGTCATACAACGAAGGTATGTTTCCAAAGTCTTATTAGTGACTTCGGTTTGCCCGTCTGATTGTGGATGATAAGCAGTTGAATAATTCAAGTCCACACCATGTACTCGAAACATTTCTCTCCATATCTCGCTGAGGAAAGTTGGATCGCGACCACTAGTGATATCCTTAGGCATTCCGTGGAGGCGAAAGACCTGGTTTAGATAAACCTTTGCGATATCCAGAGCTGTGTATGGGTGTGAAATAGCTAGGAAATGGGCGTTTTTGCTGACACGGTCAATGACTACCAAGATACTATGTTTTCCAGCTGATGGGGGGGAGGCCTTCTATAAAATCAAGACTGACGGATTCCCAAATTCCTGCAGGTACTGGGAGTGGTTGGAGAAGTCCTGGCTTTGCAGCTTGATCATACTTGTTTCGATGACATGTAGAACAATTGCGAACATAGTTTTGGACCTCCAAACTCATCTTTGGCCAGTAGAACAGAGTTTTAATCCTATGCAAAGTTGAGTCGCGACCAGAGTGGCCTCCTATAGCTGAATCATGTAACCACTGAAAGATGTGAAGTTTCACCGCAGCATCATTGCCAACTACGAGTTTTCCACGTCGTCGAAGTTCGCCATTGACAAAAGTGTAAGAGGCGTGGGATGATGGTTTATCCTGCAACTCTGAGATGATTTTCTTAAGGGCCGGATCAGTGTTCCAAAGCAGCTTAAGCTCCTCATAAAAACCATGGTGAATCTGAGAGAGTGATAACTGAAGCAGTTGAGATCCAGAGACTCGTGAAAGTGCATCAGCTGCGATGTTTTCTTTTCCTTGCTTGTATTTGATGTCAAAGGTATAACCCATCAGTTTTGATAACTACATATGTTGGAAAGGTGTAGTGATCTTCTGCTCCAAGAGATATTTGAGACTTTTTTGGTATGTTCGTATAACAAACTTGTTATGAGCCAAATAGGGACTCCATGTCTGAACTGCATGAACGACAGCAAGAAGTTCCTTCTCATAAACGGATATCCCTTGATGGTGTTTCCCCAAAGCTCTACTGATATAACAGATGGGGTGATTTTCTTGCATGAGTACCGCTCCTATGCCGGTGTTAGAGGCGTCGGTTTCGACAATAAATGTCTTTGTAAAGTCTGGTAACGCGAGGACGGGGGTTGATGTGAGTGCTTGTTTAAGCAATCGGAAAGCTGTAGATTCTTCTGGTCCCCATGTATAGCCATCTTTACGAAGTAGCAAAGTAAGGGGGCTAGCAATAATGCTGTATCCCTGGATGAATCTGCGATAGTAGTTGG
Source organism: Eruca vesicaria subsp. sativa (assembly GCA_932364175.1). Taxonomy (NCBI): domain Eukaryota; kingdom Viridiplantae; phylum Streptophyta; class Magnoliopsida; order Brassicales; family Brassicaceae; genus Eruca; species Eruca vesicaria. Next base: position 153,131 of record CAKOAT010996668.1, read on the forward strand.
CGAGACCCAAGAAACTGCGAACTTGTTTCTGATTTGTTGGAGTAGGCCAGTTTTCTACTGATTTTATCTTGGCAGGATCTGTACTGGCGCCCTCATTAGATATGAATGACCCAGATATTCTATTCTTGTAGCTCCAAAAGTACACTTAGACATCTTAAGGTATAGCTGTTGATGTCGCAAGATAGAGAAAACCATGTCCAAGTAAATAAGATGATCTTCCCAAGTTTTGCTGTATATGAGTATGTCATCGAAGAAGACTAAGAGAAACTTCCGAAGTACTGGTTCAAAGACGTGGTTCATGAGGCCTTGGAATGTGCAAGGAGCGTTTGTAAGACCAAACGGCATAACGAGGTATTCGTAGTGACCGGAATGTGTCTTGAAAGCTGTCTTGTGCACATCTTCTGGTGCCATTCGAAGTTGATGGAATCCGGCGCGCAGATCCAATTTCAAAAAGTATGTAGAGCCGCCCAACTCGTCAAGCAGGTCTTATAGTAATGGTATTGGGTATTTGTCTTTGATGGTTTGTTTATTCAGGCCTCTATAGTCGACGCAGAGACGCCATGACCCGTCTTTCTTTTAACGAGTACCACAGGCGAAGCATAGGGACTGGAGCTATATTGAATGATCCCTTGAGTAAGCATCTCTTGAATCATCTTGTCGATTGAATCCTTTTGAATTGCAGAGTACCGATATGGTCTCAAACTGACTGGGTTTGATCCTGCTTCCAGCGGAATCTTGTGGTTAAAGCCATCTCGGTATGGTGGTAGGTGAGTTGGTTCCTCAAATACATCAGCGAATGAGGTAAGCAGTTGTTGTAATGATCCACTGTCATCTATGTTCTCACCACTAGCTTTGATGTGGTATAAGATTGTTGCAGGATCGAGTGGTTGTTGCGTCGTGGTTGGATTGTCCAGTTCTCGAAGGTGAAGAAGAGCAAGCTGAGGTTTCTGCAACATGAGTTTGCTAAGACTGCTTCCCGTGATTACCTTTGTACTGTTAGGTGAAACTCCTCTGAGAACGTGTTTCAACCCCTGGAAATTGAATTCCATGCGTAGATTAAGGAAATCCCAAAGAATAGGACCCAACGTTGAAAGCCATTGAACACCGAGTACTAGATCACTACATCCCAATGGTAATGTTTGTATCTCAGTGCTAAATTCATAACCCTGCAGCTTCCAAGAGAACGGGTCACATTTGAACTTAGTAATCAGATCTCCACTTGCTGCAATTACAGCCATCGGTTTGATTGGGGTTAGTAAGCACCCTAAGCCTTTAGCAATTTGTATATTTAGGAAATTATGAGTACTCTCCGGGTCGATCAAGATATGCAACTTCCTTTTTTCCGCATTGTCCCATTAAACGCATACAGTTAAACGTCGGACAACCGTTCAGAGCATGTACGGAAATGGTAGGGCTTTGTCATCGTCTTGGACCTCTGCAAGAGTTGTTTCTCGTATCTCTTCCACAAGTGCAATTTCTTCATCGAACTCTGTGTCTGCTTCCAATAGTAAAAACTCTGTACGGCGATGCTTGAGTTGATGTCCTGGTGAAAGGTTCTTCACAGAACATGCATAAACCTTTACGCTTGCGCTCCTGCATATCTTCGAAGGAGACCCGTTTCTGAGGAGTATTTGCGATGATAGGTTTGTTGTTTGGATTGCTGACATTGGTAGTCGCTGGTGGTGTGGAGTTGTTGTATTGAGTCATGTTGGATTGTGAGAAGTTTGATCGTTGAGATGAGTTGTAGGAAGGTCGAGTTGTTCTTGAAGGTGTATGTGAAAGCGATAGCTCGTGTAGTTTAGCTATTTTTGCAGCTTCAGGGACTGAGTTGACATTGAATTGGCGCACATGGAGAGCGAGGTGTTGGTTCATGTTTGTAAGAAATATGCTTAACGCATGTCCTGGAGCAAGCGTGATTCTAGTCATGGCGCAATCGAACTTGTCCAAATACACATCAATGGGTCGTTTCCCTGCTTCAGACTGACTAATTCGGATAGGGGATCATCAAATAGCTCACTAAAACGGTCAGAAACTTCAGCTACATATTCTGGCCATAGCGGGAACTGGTCGTAGCGATTAGCAATGTAGGAATGATGACACTGAAGAGCCTTTCCGGTCATGTGAAGAGAAGCGAGTCGGACCTTTAATTCTGGTGGAGTACTATCGATCGAAAAGAATTGTTCACAGCGGTAAATCCATTCCCTAAGTTCAGAACCGTCGAACATCGGAAAACCGATTTTCGTCAATCTTGCTGATAAGCTGTGATGGGTAGGTGGGTTGTTGTTGTTGTTAGTGTTTTCTACGTTGGTGGCCGTTGTTTTTGATGTGCTATTCTCTGGATTGGTACGGTATGGTGGCTCTGTGGTTCGAGGCGTTCCGTCAGATACCTCAGAAGTTGTTTCAGCTTGTTTCCCTTCACGCTGGGTAAAAGGTTGACCATTAGTGAAGAACTTCTCTATGATTCCTTTGAGAGCGTTGATTTTGTTGCCAAGTTCTTTGCGGATCTCTTCCGTTTGTTGAGTTTGTGATGAGCGCAGCTCGTCAATCTGTTTGCTCATGTCGTTCAAAGCGGTGGTTGACCTTCTATCCATAGCTTGGTCCTGAGGAGTTTATGATTCTGATACCAATGAGACAGTAAACCTGTAACGTAAGTCCCAAGCTAGTAACCCTACTTGCGGATTAGAAGAAAGGGGATGCACAGACCTAGAAGTGTGATCAAGTAGGTAGAAGGATCAGCTCGAAGGACCTGAGATCTTGAAGATAGATGTATTGCTTGCAGAGAAAGTTATTGAAGAGATTGGAGATTGTAAAACGTATTCTTATTATTAAAACTCTGTGAAGGCTGTGCCTTATATAAGAAACAAAGAATCCTAATCTTAAAACGTAAAGGATAATCATCCTAACAAACCGATAATTATCAAAGAGAAAGAAATAGAAATAAAGCCAATGTGTAAAGAATAAAAGATAAAACCGGTACGAGATTGGTTTGAAAGAACCGTGACATAACCCTGTCACAGAACCCTAGCCAATTATTGTGGGATGTGAAGAGGTCGATTAAATGCTTCCCAGTTGGAGGAGTGTGATAATCACACAGAAGATCGGATTTAAGCACATAGTAGTGGAAGGTTGAGACGTTACAGGAAAGTAAAAGATCTCCGACTCCATAGTCGGCAAGAATATGAAGAGGAAACCTAGATCTTGAGTGGGCTTCCTTTTTTTACAAATCCCATCCAAAAAATATAATAAAAAGCCCAGTCAAAGCTAAGGCAATAAAACGCAGATTCAGCTGGTGTTTAGAAGTGCTGACGTGTCGCAAAATCCCCCACCCTTCTTGCTGATGTGGACAGCCTGAGAGGGCAGATAACCCAACTTTATTAGTATAGATAGATGTTTCGATCACAGAGAAAAATAACATAATAATTGATGATAATGACGGCATAGAGAGAGAAAAGCTCTATCTCACGGATTTATAGAATCTTTATTGCTAATTCCTCATACAATCTAGCTGAGAAGAAGTGACTGCATTGAAAATGTTATTGAGTAATCTTCTGAAGCATTTAACTTCTCTATGATGTCAAAACATGTTCTCAGAATTCACACGGCATCCACATAGTTCTTGCATTTGAATAAGATGTTGCAAGGTGTATAAGATGTGTAGTTATGCTTGATAGTTTTAAGATGTTGGTAAAAAATGAACAAAAATACTACTAACATATTCATAAACAACCCTATACTTAAAATTCCAATAACAACAACACAAAATACAAATTTCCATAACGCATATATATAGACATACGTGCGGACCAGTCCTAGTATATATATATATATATATATGTGTGTGTTTGAAACATATTCCATGATTAACTTAGAAAGCTAATAAAAAATTGTTCCAGTGCATCATTCAAGAACTTCAGTAGCTAATGCTCAATCTGAAATGTAAAGAATGGGAGGAAATTTTTCCCAACCGGGTAAAGCTCTTCTCTCCTCTGAAGCTGCAAAAGCCTAACATAACCAACGGTTCAAGAAAGCAAGTGTAGTCTGAACTCAAAAATCAGAAACATAGGTAATCCTTTATATGCAAAAACACAAGTCACCTTGTCAATCAGATGCTGACACATGAAAATATTTATCAAAAAATTAACTCAAGAAAAAAATATTTTCTATCCCAAAAATTGAGCGACTCTTTTTCTCCTTTTTTATTTTTTCTCAAAATATTTCATCAATTCATCCACGTTCTAAGTTAACTGACCATGATCTCAAACTGTTTTAAATTTTCTTGTATATTTTTATCTACAAAATTTAGTTTATCAGTTTTTCGCTATATTCTTCATTATCAAATAAGCAACAACAATGAATCCTTTCATCTCTTTTAAATTTCAATTGATCTCTACCAGTTCCTTCATATCTACTTTCTTTTTTTCTGCACCAATTTGAAAAATTGTTACTCTTTTCTATATTAATACTTAAAAAGTTCATCATCAACAAGTTTTTAAAATTGATACGGTGGATTGTGGCCGTCGAGTTTAAAATTACGTCGGAAAGAGATTGATACTGGTACGGTGATGCTGGAGAGATTCGGAGAAGTTTGAACCTTGCAGATTTTGTTGCAGGGTATATGCCTAATTTTCAGGTATTAATGGTGGTGTGTGTAATGAGTTCGTATGAAACTTTTTCGGTAAAAACAAAGTAAAAATATTACATAAATATCTGAACTGTTCAACTTTTACATTATTTCAGTTTGCTGTAGACATGTATGAGAAAGAAGTAATTTAGGTTTATTTAGACTTTTCCACAAATATTGGATCAATGAAGAGTCCAGTCAAATGTTAACAACATAAACTATTGAACTATGCAGAATTGATAGCACGTTTCTTGTGGAATATAGTGGCAGTAATGTAGCTTGGATCAAAGGAGGAGGTTACTGTTTTTACTATAATAATCAGATTCAATTTGTTATTTCCACTTATCATGTTCATTCGTCTGATTCTGATGCAATCAAGTCCCACTTTATGGTATGTCAATCATCTACTTAATTTCTGGGGTACATGAGGCTTAAGTCTTATGGTAGCGTCCTCTTTACCGAGCTACCAGGCAAGTACAGCTCTATTTAAAAAGAGAGTATATGCTGTAACTTGCTAGGGAGCACGATACATGGGTCAATAATACAATGTGTACATGTACCTACGCAGAACTAATAGCGCGCAAGTTTGTAACATTTTTTGTTTGTTTTACATGGTAAGATATTATTTTGATTACATTCTCATTGGTAGATTCCTCTGCATCAGAGTTCTTTCGAGAAGCCACAATGTTTACACTGTCTTGCACTTTTCAGTTTCAGATTGCATTTTGTGGACTTTGCTGCAGTTGCTCCACCAGTCATCTTTTGAGGAAAGTCTCTCGCGTAGGAGTTTTGTTTTTTTATATGAAAAGCATCTGAATCAACCTCTTTCGTTTAACTTCAATCAACCTCTTTCGTTTAACTTCTTTCTCAATTGTCTTATGATAAGACCTTTGAAGCCTCTGAGGAAGTCTATCTGATTCCATGTAATGTTGGTTTTCTGGACGAGGTTTCTTGCCAGTACTTGAGCTTCTAACTACTAATGTTGTCGTCGGGGTAAGTATTACTTCTGCTCATTTACATTACTTAACTTTTGCTTGGGACAGTCTTACCAATTTGTTTTCTCCATCACAAGAACTGTATTTTATAGGGATGTGCTTCTTCTGCATAAAAACACGGTGATAACAAGAAAGTTAAAAATGGAGTTTATGTGGGAGATGAAACGAGGACTCATGTCTACTTCTAGATTAAGATGTCGTATCCGTAGGTTGGTCTTTCTTATTTTTGTATTGTAATATTGTTTTTGGATTAAAATATGTTTTTCTATATTTTCTAAGAAACAAAAAAATTAGGATAGAAATAATAGCTAAAAAATTTTAATTATTCAAAAAATTAAAGTTAGTATTTTAATCTTAGCTGTGCTAGACATATTCTTTCCTTCAAATTTCATATTTTGGATTAAGCGATCGGCATTTACATATATTTTAGATCTATATTGGGCAGTTATAAGATATAAACATCATTTATAAAAAAAGTGCTAATAACTTTTTTAAAATAAATATTTTCAAAACTATCATTTATAAAAAAGTATTATCTTCATTGTAAATTATATATATGTTATATAACTAAAAATATTTAAAAATAATAAAGCTTGTGCTCTGGAGGTAATACTAGTTAGGTTGTAACAGTAAAAGCTCAAGTGGAAATGTTGTGATTGCAGAGTCAAACAAGAAGTTTAATAGAACTATTTATTTAGACTTTGAGGTGCTACTTTATGTTGCATCACACCGTGGTCCCGTTCTCTGTTTTTATCAGGTAAGTATTTAGTCTGATTTTCAGGCTGTATTTTTTTCGTTTTTAGCTCCCATTCATTTTCGTGTTTTTTGTAAGTTCTACTGGTTGTTTAGCTAATGGTACTATACAGCTAATAGACTAATTATTGTTTTATTGTAGGACCATCTTTTCCAGCTTGGCTTGGCTTTTGGAACACTCGAAAAACAATGTTACAAAAAGTTTAGTATAGGCCACCTAATACGCGAGTAATCAATTATCTTGGTGTTGAAAAAAAAACAGTCATATGTACGCTTAACATACGGTGTAAAACACATAAAAAGTACGGTTTGAAAATTCTACGAAGAGAAAAAATCATTCGGTTAAAAATTCTAGTTTCGATCCAAAATTTGGTTCAGATTAACCTCCAACGAAAGTTCTTTTGACATAGTATAACGTACTAGAACGGCATGGTTTTATGTGTTTTAAACACCAATGAATGTACAAATAAGATTTGGAGTTGTGCAAATTAACTCCATTTGTTTATTCCTCATATATTCTTCATTAGAGTACATCATACTGGTTTGTTGTTCTTGGAGATGGGCTCTACGCTCCCTCTACATAGCACGTGAAGGTCCCTCGTGGCTGCTGCATCTGATCCAAGAAGATGCATCTTCTCCTCCGGATTCAAGACCGTGACAGCTCTCTTCGTGGTGTTGAATCCTTCCAGGATCCGGATTTGCTTTTGACTTATCCCTTTATTTCTAAGCCTTATTTTGGTCAGGCCCTTTTGGTGCCTTCTATCATAGAACTCTTTGCTTTAGTTCTATGGTTCTGTTTTCTCTCCATCACTACTCTGTTTGGAGACCCCTCTGTTTGGAGACCCCTTTTCTTTTTTTGAACAACAAAGACCCCTTTTCTTACAACCATAATGAAGTTTACAGAGTGTTAAAAAAAATTCAAACCTATTTTGCAAAAGATTTGTCATTCCTCGTTTATATACCATTTTATTCAATTAACTATTACGGCTTCCCTTTAAATAGTACTATCTCAATTCTATTATATATATATATATATATATATATATATCTCTTTCACAACTAAAAAATGAAACAGACATATTTGATGTTAACAATAATAATTTTTAAAGTAGGTGAGTGCGTGCTAAAACATATCGATCTTCCAATTGGCTCAACATCATCGATTTCATGATCAAGTACATGTAGTATAAAAAATCATCCTTGGCTTTTTTTTCGTATTATTTTGTTGGGGTTAATCATAAGCAAAACAAAACCCAAAATTAGATTTTTATAAAGAGGATAGAGAGATAGAAAGAGAAAAAGAGAGAGAATAAAATTATGTAATTTCTCTAGCTTATTTCTTACTCTAATTTTAAACCAATAGAAAATTAATTAGTGTAATTGAATTTTTTAAAGTTTACAATTAGTTAATAAAATATACATTGAAATGTAAAAAATAGATTTTTAAGAAATAATTTTTTCTCTCTAAAATATGTATCTTTAAAGAACAGAGGGAATAATAAAATTTTGATTAGTTTGTGAATTTATTTATTTTTTAGTTAGTGATGTAATTTCAATTTTTTTTTTTGGAAAAGGCGTAAGATAATAAATTTTGTTGCCTCCATTTTTACTTTTCAGTGAAATACATTTAAATTTTGATTTCCTTTATGTCGTGTCGTTTAGTAACCAAGTTGGCAACTTCGCGAAAATTTACCAAGTTGGCAACTTGCACCAGCATCACCTTTGCCTTAATTAGAAGATATTGATTTCCAAAGTATGCAAAATAGAAAGAAAACAAAAGTGGTTTCTCAGTTTCTTATTATGTCTCGATCCAACCAAATTTGATGATATTTATGTGTAAAAATAATATTAAGAATATTCTTATTGATGCTTATTGATGATATCAATAAGAAAAACAAAAGATTAATTTTTTATGAGAATGAGAAATTTCTCAAAATTTGTTTTTTTTTGTGTCAACTTTGGTCTCAAAATTTGTTATAAAAGATTAAAACTACATATCATGTATAACTAGTTCAGTTTTTCGTTTAAGAAAAAAATTTGTACTACTTGTATTAATTACTGTATTTGCTTAAAAATTCATAAAGATATTGATGATAAAGTTGTAATCGTCGTCTCATAATGGATCGGCCACAACAAATTTTATAACAAAAAAGGAAAAAAGACAAAGGATGGGATATATTCAAGTGGGGACACAGGCTGACACTAATATAAAAACGGGTGTGTAAAGGTGGGACGAATATGGAGTAATTACTACGCTGTAACACGGCACGCACTTTTAATACTTAACTGAAACTTGAATGAGAGAGAGAGAGTCCATCATCGTAAATACGCTTCCTGTAGTATGGGTTTCTCGTGTTTTCATATCTCCCCTCTTTTAGGGTCGGTTCAAAATTGCTACACAATCGTTTTACAACTCTCATTTTTACGGTTAGTCAATCATATTGTGTTTCACCAGATAACATGGAATGCTACTGGATAAGTATTTTAGATGATTTTTTGTAATGAATACCTTTTCATTGTAGCTAGCATTTACAAATTTTATACAAAACCCAAATTTATTAGATTAATCATTTGTATAAATTCTTCCAAATTCTCTATTGGAATATAGATTTTATAATAAACCTATCAAACAGATTTTGGTAAAATTTGGATAATATTTTATTGTAAAAAAACAGTAAATTGAAATACTACTTCTTATGATACTATCTGATTATTTTTATTTGATGATATCGGATTTTTTTTAAATAGAAAAATACACATCACACTTTTTGATAAAAAAATTTAAAATGCTTGAAATGGAGAAAAAATTGAAATTGAAATTTTAATTTTTTTTAGAGATTTCATAAAGCAATAAAAATCAAGTTATAGTAATTAAAAATGAATATTATTTTAAATAAATATTTAAGGTATTTTAAAAAGCTCTGTTTTTCTTTAGCAAAAAACTTAATTTTGTAACAAATTCTTTAAGTTTTACTCAAATCTCTGGATTTTCTTTTTCAAATCCTTGATCTACTAAGCATTCATTAGTCATGACTACACTCTAGCTTACTTGTTGACCATTTTTTTTTTTTAAAACTGGCTTTTACTTGTTGACAATTTTACATGAATGAACTGTATTAATTAGTATGGTGTGCCAAAACTCATATCTAAAAACAAAGTGTGAACAAAAAAATGCCATTGGGAAACAGAGTTAATCTTGATATTTGTTCTATTTTCTATTATTTTTTATTAGTATTTAACATTCAAGAAATTGAAAAGCACAATGACATTTAATCTAACACGAATAAAGTATAAAATACAACAAACTTAACGTGAATATCAATCTTTTACCCAAACAGAGAAAATACACGTGAAAATCTTATTACGATACTTTGATAAAGTTATAACAAACCATAAATACAAAAAAAAAATCACAAGAATCCTAATTTGAGACAATCTATTTTTATTTTTAAAAAGTTACCTTTTTCGTATTGTTTTTACGACAGTTTTATTGCGTGGACTGAAATTTTAACTGACTATCAAAGAACATATACCTACCCAAAAAGGAAAGATTCCTACTTATCCACAATGGTAAATGTCCAAAGTAACCTTAAGATATCAAGGTCAAACTGTAAACTAAGGTTAAAACAGACAAAAGAGTAGAATCTTCTTATATGAAGCAGCGTAAATAAACATTTCCCGAAAAGGTAATTCAGAAAGTAAAAACAAAAAAAAAAACAAATTTCATTTTCCCATTTTCTTTCCAAATATTTATAATTTGTTTCGTTTTTTCTTTCAGGTCACCTGAGAACCGCTTCCGCCGCCGGCGTTCCTAGCCATAGCTTCAGTAACAGTCGCCAACTTCTGGAGATTAAGCTTCACCACCGTATCCGCGAACATCCGCGTATCGTCCTCCGTGTTCCCCTCCGGCATATCCACGACGTACGACTCCAACACCACCGTCCAGATCCGCCCCTCCTTCTCGAACCTGTGCACCGTCGTCACCGACTTGTAATTCGTCAGCCTGTGCTCTCCCCCGATGATGCTGAACCCCGTCACCCTCCTCTCGTCGTCGAGTATGTCGAGCCTCTCCGTCGAGGTGTTCGCCGGCAGGCCGCTGATCACGTTGACGGCGCGCGTGCATCCGACGCGCATCTCGAAGTCTTTGTCGACAGAGCAGGATTTGATGAAGTGCTTGTAGGTCTGCGGCTTGTCGAAGCGGCGGACGACGGACCAGACGATCTCGGGAGGCGCGTGGATTCGCTGCGCGTGGAGGGAGGAGCAGCTTCCGGGACCGAGGTGGTATGTGTGGAACTCGGCGATCGATGAAGCGAGATCGGATCGTTCTTCTTGAGTTAACTGCGAAGGCATGGTGATGGTGGAGACTTTTTTTTTTTTGGGGAGGTTTTTGTGTTTTTTTTTATTTGTTGACTACAATCTCAAGCTCTCTCTCTCTATATATTTGTGGATGATACATTCTAAACATGATAGACACTAAGGCCCATTGATTAATAAGGCCCATTAGTAAAACACACAAAGCGTATGGGTAACATGTAGACATGTTAAAGCTGAGTGAAGTCCAAGTGGAACTTTGAAAATTTAAGTGGTCGCTAATCGCTATTAGAAACTTCTTCTCAGCCGTTGGATTGACTCTGTGTCCATCATCCAACGGTTAATTGTTTTGTTTCTATTTATTAACATCAAAATATAAAAACGGGCGATATCTTTCAATACTAAAAGGAAAATAAGGTGAATGAGGAGAATGTTCATATAGGACTAGAAAATCAACTAATAAGAAGTTTTAAATTTGTCATGTCAGCCTAGCTGCTGAATTATACAAATAATTTGGACCAAATATCTTAAGTTGGATATAGTTACAACTTTAAAACCCACATATTTTTTTTTTGTCTATGACGCTTAACTTATTTACAATAATATATGTGGTCCATATCAAATCCAAGACCTAATTTTCAAGAACAATATCCCCTCTTACATTCAACTCCGTCTTCATCGTTCCAATTCTCTGCTATTCCCCGTTTCTGAGTATTAATCGATCCATTATTGTTCGTCCATTTCTGTTCTTAATTGTCATGATAACTTTTCACATCCCTTTCTTTTTCTTTCTATATAAACCTCTTTGTGGAAGCTTCATGGAACCATATTCGATATTCCTATATTCAACAACATCTATCGATGGCCATGAAATCAGCTCAACTCTCCAGAAAGTCTCATGTTCCATTGTATTTCAATGACGTCTCACCAGTTCTGTCGGAGTCGGAACTACGGGTCCGTTAGACGGAAAGCCAGAAACGCAACCAAAGGTTGGATGCTTATTGAGTTAGAGATGCTTACATCGACAAACATATATTTGTGTGTTTGTAAGCTATTTCATTCCGGCAACATCTCATATAAATTTTGTGGCCTATACATATACTGGTATACTAAATGCTTATTTATAACTGAAAGTATCTATATATCTACATAACAATATTATACCATGAATTTTTTTAATAAAATATTAAAATCTCATTCGTCTTTCACCATGACATGTCATTGGCTCATAAGTCTTATCACTAACGTCTATATAACTTAGTATATGTGAAAAGGATATTGTCAGGTCTATACAACTCATGAATTTCTTCTTTCCAAAAAGCAAAGAGTTGCTTATCTCTGTTTAACAATATGTTTCCAGCACAGCTCTCTTCTCTGCAATCTTGACCACATGTGCCTCCTTATCGACCATGACCGGTTCAGGTTCCACGTTCATGAAAAATCTGAAGCGAACTGTGGAATGAGGGGAGACCTCTTTGGTAAGCTTTTAAACCACATGTAACGTACTTGCTTCTTTGCGTTTGCTTAACCAGTTTGTTCTTACGATGCTTATTTTCCCTTTATAATTATTTTCCAATCTTAAGTTACTTCCATGTTTTAATGTTTCACCCTAATGGTTTGAATTTGCTATGACCACAACTACTTTTTCTGTTAACTTTAAAAGCCTACATGTTTTATGCATGGTCTCAGGTTGGGTGCTAACCCAGATTGCTAAGCTTGTCACTGTAGAGGAGGTAACTAAGATTGAGCCAAAGACAATCGGAGAAATCTTTGCTTATATCAAGCAGGGATCAGTCAGGATAAAATACAAACTGTATATGAACCACACAAAACAAAAGACTAAACAATATAAATCACTACTTTTTAACAAATGCATGAGGTGTTTTTTGAGAGCATAATCAATGTTTACCGTTACTGTTCTTGGTATTATAAAGCCTGCAGTGATTTCAAAACTAAGACCAAAAAGGACCTATTTCATTAATATGCATAAAGTGTGGAAACGTGAAAACACAACCTGAGCGCAACATAATTTACTCTTTTTTTAGTAATCAGTAAAGACTCTGCTTGGTGTTTGATTTCTTTTTCCTCTTATTCACAGGTATCTTGCTAAGATTTCTGCTACGCTAACAACGACCAGGCTCTGTTTGTGTTATTTGGTGATGCAGGCTGTGAGTTTAATCGAAAGCATGCTCATAATTAGTTGACGAGTATTTTGAGGTAGCTTGCCATCTGAATATTAATTGCTTTTGTGTAATTTAACCTAATTTGACTTTTGTAAATGCTAGGCTAATGGCAATTTTGGTCCAGACCAGGACTCAAAGTGTAATAGTTACAAAGGTTGTGTTGCAGCCTCAAACTGCCCCAGTTGGGGTCCCACTTGCCGCCACTGCTGATGCATCCATCCACTGCCTTTGTAGGTGTTACTTTACTTGGGGGAATAGAGAATCAGCCACTCATGTCATATGTCGCTCTCCTACGTCAGAGTGTTACCTATTATTCTCTTTTAGATTCTGAGTTTTTGCTAAGTTTTTTTTTTCCAAATTTTAGTATGGCTATATTTGCAAGAAGTTCATTTATTTGTTCAGACTTTCATTTCCTTTGGATTATTTACTGCATCTCTTTGCTTAATAATTATCAGTTTTCAAGACATATACTTCGTATTTTACACTACAATTGTAAATACTATGCTGAGTGATTGCTATTACGTATGTATCGACTGTCTTTGTGTTTCTAAGTTCAAATCAAAAAATTTCCCGGTAATCTCTTCTTACAATTTAGGAACAACTACGCAAGTCCAGGCATCAAAACTACAATATTGTTAGTCAAAGTTACATGAATGCTCCACCCCTTGACAGACGTAATTTGCGCAGAAATGAAGCACCAAATCATCGAGTCCATATCCAAGTAGTAAGGAGTATATCTACTTGCCATGTTTCCATCTTCCCGAATGTTAATTAACAACAAGGTAAATATTCCAGTCAAAAAATCCATATGCTATCTTTCTATTAAGGGGCTACTAAGCAATTTTTCAAAGAAACGCAACGCAAAAAATACCTCGCCTCCTTTTTCCTCAATTTCCATATCGCCTTTTATAACCACCATATCACTGTATCCTAGCTATTCCACGAAGGCGCACTTTTATAAAGACACATCATTTCTATCAACTGTACATGTGTGAGAAAATTCCTTCACAAACCAAACCTTCCTGTTCATAACTTCTACTTACTAAATAATTCAATACAAGGGCCACCATCTCGAACGTAATGCAACAACCATCTCCTACACAATGGAAGTAATACACATCCCCATTTCAACAAGCTTAATGTTGTGTGTCAGAAAGCTAAGCTGAATAGTTTTTTTGTACATTTAGTTACTCTCTATACATAGTACATTTAGTTGTATTTTAACACTTGGTATTTATCGTACAATTGTCACTTACCAAAAAACAGCTAATACCTCTTGGTAATGAAAAGGAAGGCATGTACTAGAAATTTCAATTATTTTTTCCCTCTCACCATAACTATTTGGTTTTAAGAAATTGACTTATTGGTATTTCAAAACATATGTAATTGACATTCTCATGGAGAATCAAAGTATCCAGATAAAATAAACCTTAACTAAAATGAGGTGATGGTGATAAATAGTTGTGTGGAATGAAAGATATGATAAATAATAAGTACATTATCTAGATTATAGCTACCATTTTTAAATATTCTTTCTTCTTTTAAGCAATCACAAAAGGATCCACATGATGTAAAAATAGTTTTTTTTTCTTGAATAAATTTAACTTTGATTCACAAAAAAGAAGAAGAATAAGTAAGTGTTTTGTAGTTTAGTTGTCATAGTCATATTAATTTTGATTGGATTGAGTTTTACTAAATGTTTACCACTGGACACTGTTAGAGATTTTGGCTGTCGGTTTGTTGGAGATGGTCAACAACATTTTCACAATGCAAAAATCATGAAAAACAATTAAGCCAAACTTCAATACAAGGCAGACCACTACGTAATAATCTTGAATAACTATTCCTTTATAGTTTTGTTTTGAAACAAAAAAAAATTCTTTTATAGTTTAAAGGTTTCTTTTTTTCGAACATTTAGTTTAAAGATTTGGCCAGATTACGATCTCCTATAAATTAATTCATATTTAATTTTATTAGTTTTAGAATTTCTATTGTATACTTTTGAAATATGTACATTTTATATTTTAAATGGTGTACAAAAAAACACCATTGTATAAAAACCAATTCATACTTCTCTTTCTATGCATCCACAAATCACTCGCTATTTCATTCTATTTAGTGGCACACTATTATTAAGTAGTTGATAACTATTAAACTCTTAAATGTCACATAAACATAACATATGTTACTCAATCGTCATGGTCCTATCAAACAATGTTATATTATAACAATAACTAATATATAGTCAAGATCTAGGCTTAAAAGTGTTTTCTATACTTGCCAAAACCAGTCTTCACTCATGGGCAATTGTATGTGGCATTTTCAGTGTTACTAACAAAGCTTGGTTGACAATTATATAAGGAACATCTCCACCTACTCCAAAACTAAATTATAAAGTGTAAAAGAATCTTTTACGATCTACAATTATCTGAAGTTAATAAAACAAATCTATTTAAAATTTAATTTCAATATGTTGCTGATTTAAATATTAAATTTACAATGTTAAAACTCCACCAAATATGATTAAAAATGACTAATTGTTTCTTAACCCTCTTCAAGGCCTTCACTTGATACAATTCAAATTACTGCTATTAGTCTTTTTTTTTTGAAATAGTATCCCCTGTATAATGAAAAATTGAATTTATGTATCGGTTGAATTTTTTTCATATGCTAAGTTTTTTTAATTGCGTAAGTTATCACTAGCTTTTAAAGATTTTTTATGCTCTTTCCAAAATCACATCATTCCGTAAACATGCTGTTGTCTTTTCCACATACATAAATCGTAAAATAATTAAAAGTAACAAATCAACTTATAACCTTTAACAATATTCTTTTAATACTTTGGTAAAACGTTAGAAAAGCTGGTACTCATCTACTCAAGGAATAAGTTTCTACTTCGATAAAAATATCAATAATATGAAAAGCTTCTTAGAAAATTATAAAGACAAAACCAATAAAAAATGGAATCAAACCACCGTGAACAAAAGCCGATGGGATGGTTTTAAGAAATGCAATCTTTCAGCTTAATTTTTTTATCAGTTTATATATTCTGTACATTTTACATCATGCATGAATATTATTCATTAATTACTCGAAAAAGTTGCCAAGGCAGAAGCGAATGTCTTTTGGTTACGTTTGAATATGAGGATGTCATTACGAAGATGAATTTTCAAACTGAAAGTGTAGCTATTAGATGATTAACTACTTTTTGTGTTGCTTTCTAATATATATTTTGAAAAAGTGTATTTTTAATGTTAAAACTTATGTTTGAGATCTTAATATTTTGACTTATAGATATTTTAACTTATGTATATTTTATATCTTGCTTATACTTTGCTTGTCATTTCAGTGTCGTATCTTTATCTAAAATTTTAAGTGTCCCGTTCCTTTCCCAATGCAGCTTAGTGCCTTTATGCTTCTTCTTTCATAAGGTAACCCTTTTTCTTGCTTTACATATTTCTTGAGTTTTAAGCTTGTATAGAAAGCTTGATTCATACTTTATAAGTTTGTGCATTTGGTATAATACTGCTTTGTAGAAGCCAACACATCCCTAGAAACTGTAGTCTTAAATAAGACATGTGTGTACTATGTGTATTTCATGATATGTGATCCATAGTTGAGTGTCACAATCATCAGAGGCAACAGTTTGGAAGGACCCATATATATGATTATTTTCCGGCAAAGGTGTCTCCTCCAAAATATTTTTTTGGCTTAATGTTCTATGTTATCTTTTGCCCGGAGTAATCTAGTTTCTCCGGTTGGCGAAGAATAGTCAGATTCACTATCATGTGAGTTTAGTTATTGTTTTTGGCATGTGTGAGATGACTGCTTATTACTTTGAATACTCTATTTTGAATTCAACAAAAAAACTAATATAACTTACTTTGTGGGATGTGAGTTTTACTTGCATTAAAAAAATTGTCTATGGAATTCTTATGTTAGTCGTCTCTATGGATTTCAAGCCTAACCTTTGTGATAAGGCTCTTCTTCTCGGAGTTGGAGTCGTCTGTCTCGTGGCATCAATGGCTATTGAGGATATCGAGCACTTGGGTAACATCCCTCGAAAGTCTCTGTTGTTTTTCGTGACATCGTTAAAATTTTGCTTCATTCTCTTAATTTTATCATCTCTTTTAATTGACATTGAAGTTCTAGTTTGCTATTGCAGGATATCAAGAACTTGGGTAACCTCCCTCGAAAATCTCTATTGTTTTCGTGACATCATTGAAATTTTGCTTCATTCACTTGATTTTATTATCTCTTTTAATTGACATTGAAGTTCTAGGAAGTACATGAATAGTTGATACGGAGTTGAAACAGTTTTTTCTTTAAGTTTATTGCTGAGCTTATTCTGAGTTGCAGAGGAAATGTGGGAACCGAAATCCACACCGTCGATTTTCCGTCAAATATGGAAACTTAGGATGAAACCCTAATTTTCCAGAGGTCCTGGATCTCTGCGAAAATCACTAAAACAAACGAATTTAACATAATATGGATGAGCAATGAAGAACAGAGAATAAAGAACTTGTATGAAAGCTTTTATTAAATAAGAAATCGACAACTGTTACAACAAGAATTGAAGAACAACTTAGACGTCGAAACGTTCTAAGGATCTGGGTTGCTAGTCTAAACGCTAAGTCCTAAATTCCTGAGCTAACAGCCGTCTCTTTAGGTCTGATTTTTCGTCCTCCTTCTCTTCCCTATGCCTCTGGCTTATATACTCCTTTCCCAAGCGACTAAATCTTTCCATTTTGCCCGGATTCGAGTTTATCGAGAAACTTTCTTTTATCTCCATCCTTCCTTTCTTCCCGCGGAAATCTTCTATTTATCTTCAAACTTGCCTTTTATTTCCCTTCTCCGAATAAACCGTCAAAACGTTATCGTATCTTTGGGTTTGATTTCGTTAATGTCTCGAGATGGGTTTTTATCGTGTTTTAGGACATTTCGGGCCGTTTTACGATAAAAACAGTTTTACGACTTTAACGAGACCGTTTCCCGATCCGATGCCGTTTTTACGATCTTCTCGACGTTTTTTTATTAAAAACGCGTCTTTTTTATAATCTTAACGAAAAATCTCGGATAAATCGTACAATTTAAACGATGTTCGGTGTCTTGCTTAACCGTTCCCGTTTTATACGATTTCTTCGAGTTCTTTTCGGGAAAACGGAGTTTTACGGTTTTCATCGTAAAACTCGAACGATAAGTCGGATCGAGACGAAACGAGAGACATTTCGGCCGTGGTTCAGAATGCGATCATGTCGAAGGGCGTAAGTTTCGAATCGGGGATGCGGGAGATCAAGGCTCGGGATGATCGGTTCAGCGTACGGAGAATCGGGTCGGTCCGGTCCAGCTGTCCGAGGAGTTTCTAGTTTGCCTGCTGGCGAACTAAGCCAGTTCGGCTTAGTTCACCAGCAGGCGAACTAGTCGAGAGGCTCCTAGTTCGCCAGCAGGCGAACTAGTCGAGGGACTCCTAGTTCGCCAGCAGGCGAACTAGTCGAGGGACTCCTAGTTCGCCAGCAGGCGAACTAGTCGAGGGACTCCTAGTTCGCCAGCAGGCGAGCTAGTCGAGGGACTCCTAGTTCGCCAGCAGGCGAACTAGTAGAGGGACTTCTAGTTCGCCAGCAGGCGAACTAGTCGAGGGACTCCTAGTTCGCCAGCAGGCGAACTAGTCGAGGGACTCCTAGTTCGCCAGCATGCGAACTAGTCGAGGGACTCCTAGTTCGCCAGCAGGCGAACTAGTCGAGGGACTCATAGTTCGGCTGCTGGCGAACTAGTCGAGAGACTCTTAGTTCGCCAGCAGGCGAACTAGTGGAGAGGCTCCTAGTTCACCTGCCTCTCCACTAGTTCACCTGCTGGCGAACTAAGCCAGCTCGGCTTAGTTTGCCAGTCGTGACGAGTTCGCGTTTTGCGGCGGTTTCGGTTTTTTGCGGTTTTGTAAAACGATCTTCGAGTTTTATAAAACGATCTTCGAGTTTTATAAAACGGCTTCTCGAGTTTTATAAAATGGCTTCTCGGGTTTTATAAAACGATATTCGAGTTTTATAAAACGATCTTCGAGTTTTATAAAACAGATTCTCGAGTTTTATAAAACGATCTTCGAGTTTTATAAAACGAACTTCGAGTTTTATAAAACGGCTTCTCGAGTTTTATAAAACGATCTTCGTGTTTTATAAAACGATCTTTGAGTTTTATAAAACGGCTTCTCGAGTTTTATAAAACGATCTTCGAGTTTTATAAAACGATCTTCGAGTTTTATAAAATGATTCTCGAGTTTTATAAAACGATTCTCGAGTTTTATAAAACGATTCACGAGTTTTATAAAACGATTCTCGAGTTTTATGAAACGATTCTCGAATTTTATAAAACGATTCACGAGTTTTATAAAACGATTGTCGAGTTTTATAAAACGATTTTTGCGGATAGCAATGATTCCATTTTTACAGAAGTTAGCGTAGACGTTGATTTCGAGATTACGGTTTTCGACACCAACAGGAAATGCGTCATTCATATTCATATGCTTCAGGTAACTCTTATCTTATCGTGCCTCTGAAATTCTGATGATATTAATTGTATTGTCAAAGTAAAATTGCGTTGTTGATGATGGGTTAGTATTAGTTTACCTGTAAATCGGAAAGTGTAAATTAGAAAATATTTCAATTTGTTTTATTTTATTTACCTTGATTTTTTCTTCTTATTTTTGGTTATGAGTGTTCTTTAGCTTCGTAAAATTATTGCTTAATTGTCCCAAGGTGTAAACTTTACTATTTTCAATCTACAATTTTGTTTTGATTATAAGATGAAACAAATGTTTTTTTTTCTTTAAGATGAAACAAATGTTTGTCATGTGATCATTGTTTTTGCAACCGGAGGGTATTAATTTTACCATTGTTTTCTCACATACACGATGTTTGGCACCTGAAGCAATCGGAGATATTAATTTTAAAATAGTTGCCAGAGAGAATTCACAGGTTCGACAGCGCAATGACATGCTGTGGCGTAGGTGAAGTGAGAAGTCCGGTTTCAGTTGCTTCTTTTATCTTCTGCGGT
>CAKOAT010996668.1:173137-285319 GCA_932364175.1 Eruca vesicaria subsp. sativa
CTGTCTTTGTATGTTTCAGTTAATCAAAATATTTAAAAAAATCTGATGAAAAAAAGATTTTGTCGACACTATGTCACTATCCATTAGTTTCATTATTATTGTTATTATTTATTTAAATAATATTATTTTGGTACTTTTATTACTATTATTTTCTTCTGTCATGAAATTTATAATATCTTAATTTAAATATTCTTTTGGTACTATTATCACTAAAATATAATATTATTTTGGTACTATTATCACTAAAATATAATATCAGTATCATTTTTAGTTGATTGAAATTGTCCATTTAATTATTGCATTTCTAAAAAAATATTTTTAAATTTACGTGTCTTATTTTTTAATTTAGATATATTTTCTTATGCTACGTTTTATCAATTCATTTTATTTTGGTACTTTTATTATTATTATTTTCTTGTTTCATGAAATTTTTAATATCTTAATTAGAATATTCTTTTTTAATAAAAATGAATACTAGTTTATCATTAAAATATAATGTTAATATCATTTTTGATAATTGAAATTGTTCACTTAATTATTGTATTCAAAAAACAATTTTGTAAATTTACATGTCTTATTTTTTTAGATGCATTTTCTTATGCTAAGATTTATCAACTTGTTTTATTTTGAAATAAAGGCCAAAATAACACTAATCTAAGTTTTTGTACCCAAATTAGCACTCAAGGTCAAAAGTCACAAAAATATGTTTTATTAAAGGGATAGTTTACCATTATGTCCCTTCTTTGACTAATTAAAAAATAATAGATTAACTAGATCTCGACCCGCACAACCGTGCGGGTATTTGAATACTAAAATATTTAAATTATATAATAAATATAATTTGATGTTATATAGTATTTAAATGTATAATAATGTTTATGCAGCTTATAGTAATATTAATATAAAACTTATAAAATTTGTATTTTTGTAAGAATTTTTTAAAACATTATTATGGAACATCACAAATTATATTTTATTTTATTTCTAAATTTGAAGTATATGTAAAAAAGAAATTAAGTTGGACCTACATAATACATTAACAAATTTTTGGGATAGTATTAAAAGTATTTTACATAATTTTAATTTCTGTTTATAAATCAAAAGTGAATTAAAAATTTAATTGTATTTTATGATAATAATTTTCGAAAATATATCTTAAAAAGATTCTAAAAGATTGTGTTAGATTTTCCTAAAAATAATATTTATTTTTATTTCAAATAAAAATTAAAGATATAAAAAGGTATTATAATGATGTTATGTAAGATTTTATAAATTTTCTAAAATGGTCCAAACTACAAAATCACACATGAAATGAGTCATGACTTCTGTTTTAATATAATAGATAGATGATTTATCTTTATGCCAATACTTTGACTAATTTACTCTACAACCCTAAACCATGAAACTTCAACTCTAAACATCATACCTTACAACTTCTACTCTAAACCATGAAACATCAATTCTAAAACCGTAAATCTTGAAACTTAAAATTTAAGTCATAAACCTTATAACATCGATTCTAAACTATAATCACTGAAACTTCAACTTTAAACCCTAACCCTGAAACTTCAACTCTAATCCCTAAACCCTGAAATATCAACTCTAAAACCCTAAACCCTAAAACTTCAACTATAAACCCTAAACCCTGAAACATCAACTCTAAAACCCTAAAACCTAAAACTTCAACACTAAACCCTGAAACATCAACTCTAAAACCTTAAACCCTAAAACTTCAAATCTATACCCTAAATCCTGAAACATCAACTCTAAAACTTTAAACTCTGATGTTTTACCTCTAAACCCCTGAAAGATCAATTTTAAAAACCTCTAACCCTAAAACTTCAACTCTAATCTCTGAACCCTGAAATATCAACTTTAAAACCCTAAACCCTGAAATTTCAACTCTAAACCCTAAACCCTGAAACATCAACTCTAAAATCATAAAACCTGAAACTTCAACTCTACTCCCTGAAAAATCAACTCTAAAACCTTAAACCCTAAAACTTCAAATCTAAACCCTAAATCCTGAAACATCAACTCTAAAACCCTAAACCCTGAAACTTCAACTCTAAACCTTGAAACATCAACTCTAAAACCTTAAACCCTGAAACTTCAACTCTAAAACCCTAAACCCTGAAACTTCAACTCTAAACCCTGAAACATCAACTCTAATACTTTAAACCCTGAAACTTCAACCCTTAAATCTTAAACCCTGAAACTTAACCTCTAAAACCCTAAACCCTAAAAATCCAACTCTAAAACTCTAAACCTTGAAACTTCACTCTAAACCCTGAAACTTCAACTATAGACCCTAAACCCTGAAAATCCAACTTTAAAACCCTAAGCCCTGAAACTTCATCTCTAAACCCTGAAACATCAATTCTAGAACCCTAAATTTTGAAACTTCAGCTTTAAACCCTAAACTCTGAAAAATCATTTCTAAACCCTGAAACATCAACTCTAAACCCTAACCCTGAAATTTCAACTCTAAATCCTAACCATTGAAACATCAACTCTAAAACCCTACACCCTGAAACTTTAACTCTGAATCTTAAACGCTGAAACTTCCACTCTAACCCCTGAAACATCAGTTCTAGAACTCTAAAACCTGAAACATTAAATATAGAACCCTAAATCTTCAAACTTCAGCTTTAAACCCTAAACCCTGAAACATCAATTCTAGAACCCTAAACCTTGAAACTTCAACTCTAAATTCTAAACTCTAAAACTTCAACTATAAACCATCTTGAAACATAAAATTTAAACCCTAAATCTAAACCTTAAACCCTCAACTTTAACCCTTAATCCATAAACCCTATATCTTTCCGAAATTCAAATCTTAAACCCCAAAACTTTTAATATATCAAAATTCGGATGATATATTAATGTTCATGATAGGCTTCGCGGTAATGTATTATAAGATTTGGAAAGCCTTGAGTGTGTTCAAGATCAGCTTCCGGATAATATATTAATGTTCAGGATAATGTATTATAAAATTTGGAAGCCTTGAGCGTGTTCAGGATGGGATTCCAGATAATATATTAATCTTCAGGATAATGATAATGTATTATAAAATTTGGAAAGCCTTGAGCGTGTTCATGATGGACTTCCTGATAATATATTAATTTTGAGGATAATGTATTATAAAATTTGGAAAGCCCTGAGCGTGTTCAGGATGGGCTTCCGGATAATATACTAATCTTTAAGATAATGTATTATAAATCTTGGAAAGCCTTGAGCGTGTTCAGGATGGGCTTCCTGGTAATATATTAATCTTTAGGATATGGTTTAAGGTTTAGAGCTTAGGGTTTAGAGTTGATGTTTTATGGTTTAAAACTTAGTATATTAATCTTCAGGATAATGTATTCTAAAATTTAGAAATCCTTGAGCGTGTTCAGGATAGGTTTCCGTATTGAAGATAATGTATTATAAAATTTGGAAAGCCATAAGCGTGCATGATGAGCTTCCAGATAATATATTAATGGTTTCCAGATTGAAGATAATGTATTATAAAATTTGGAAAGCCATAAGCGTGTTCAGGATGGGCTTCCAGATAATATATTAATCTTCATGATAGACTTTAAGGTTTAGAGTTTAGGGTTTAGAGTTGATGTTTTAGGGTTTATGGCTTAAAGTTCATGTTTTAGGGGTTTGGGTTTAGGGTTGATTTTTTTTAGGGTTTGGGGTTTAGGTCTAGAGTTTAGGGTTGAAGGTTTAGGTTTTAGGATTTAAGATAATTTTTTAGGGTTTTGGCTTTAAAGTTTAAGGTTTAGGGTTTAGAGTTGATGTTTTAGGGTTTAGAGTTTAGTATATTAATCTTCAGGATAATGTATTCTAAAATTTGGAAAGCCTTGAGCATGTTTAGGTTGGGTTTCCGGATTGAAAATAATGTATTATAAAATTTGGAAAGCCATGAGCGTGTTCAGGATGGGCTTCCAAATAATATATTAATCTACAGAAAATACTTTAAGGTTTAAGGTTTAGAGTTTAGGGTTTAAATTTGATGTTTTAGGGTCTATGGCTTAAAGTTCATGTTTTAGGGTTTGGGTTTAAAGTTGATTTTTGTAAGGTTTAGGGCTTAGGTTAGAGTTTAGGGTTGAAGGTTTAGGATTTAAGGTAACTTTTTAGGGTTTAGAATTGTGGTTTAGTGCTTAGGTTTTAGGGTTTTTAGTTTACGTTTATTGTTTAGGGTTTAGTGTTGATAGTAAGGTTTAGAGTTGAGGTTTTAGGGTTTAAGGTTTAGGGTACATTTTTTAGTGTTAAATATTTAGAATTAATTTATAGGGTTTAAGGTTCAGTGTTGATGTTTTAGGGTTTAGAATTGAGGTTTAGAGTTTAGGGATGATTTTTTAGGGTTTAGAGTTTATATTTTAGGGTTTATGATTTTAGTGTTGATGGTGAAGGGTTTAGAACTGTGGTTTTGGATTTATATTTTATTTCTATGGTTTAAGGTTTAGTGTTGATAGTAAAGTTTAGAGTTGAGTTTTCTGGGTTTAGGGTTTATAATTGAAGTTTAGGATTTAGAGTTTAGAGTTAAAAGTTTAAGGTTTAGGGCAATTTTATAGGGTTAAAGGTTTTGAGTTTATTTTTAGGGTTTAGGGTTCTTTGTTGACGATTTTGGGTTTAGAATTAATGTTTAGGGTTTAGAATTGAGGTTTAGGGTTTAAGGTTTAGATTTGAATGTTTAGGGTTTAAAGTTATAACTAGATTTTGACCCGCACTTGAGAAGCGCGGGTTTTGTTTGGTTGAATCTGGTTGTTTGGTTGTATGGTTCTAAAAACATTTTCTGTGAAGAAAAATAAAACTAAAACGCCATAAATATGAATAAATCAAGCAATAAATAAAGTAAGAAGAGTAAATCAAGCAATAATAAACATTACTAATAAAGTCTTTAATTAAAATACCGGTTGAAACAACCGATATATGAAGTTCAACTTAAACAAAAAAAAAGTTTTAAAATAAACTTAAATATTTAAGTTTGAGATAGGGTTCCCATTAGATGCTCAGTCATATATCATTGGTTCACCCTGCTTGAACCAATCTATAGGCTGAACACGAACATCTTCAAGTTTGGATTCGACAAGGGCCATTTCGAACTCGGTCTTCTTCTTCTCATGGTACATGGAAAAAAGAGACTCACATTCATGGAGGAAATCAAGTTTGGCCTCTAGACGAACCTTATTGAGTTCAACCAAGTGCCTTTCTTCAATGGCTCTTGTCTGGTCCCGACACATAATCAACATAGCCCTGTACCGCTTCATGGTGTCGAACTTACCCCTCTGGTAAGCATCCTTCGCAATTTGTGATTCTTCCTCCATGAGTGGACCTTTCATTTTGAGATCTATGTTACCTGCCATTGAGATACTTCTCAATGTTCAAGAAAAAAAATCAAAATTTAGAGAATATATGAAAAAAACAAAATTTAGAGAATATAAGTTTATCTAACCCTACACTTCCAATATATGATAAGTATATTTCATCTCACTGTTAATAAAATATTCATAAAACGAAAACATATATGAAACACTTATATAACCCTAGAATGCCAATATTCAATAAAAAAGATTTGTAACCTAGATACGGTTTACAATTGAAGGCAAAACAAATCTAACAACAAAAAGAATGTCTTATCCGCTTTACGATGAAAATACTCAAAGACAAAAAGTATATATTTTAGGAAACATACAACACACTATAGTAAACCCTAAGAAAAATGCATGTAAAATATATAAACACCCATCCAATACTCTCTATAGTTAGATCCCATGTATTTTTGCAGATTTATAAAATCTGCAGACAATGGATTTTGTACTATAAGCCTAAAATGAAAATATTGAATAAACTTTATGACAGTTTATGCAAGGATGTTTCAAAACAGTCTAAGATAGAACAGATTTAACATCAGAACAACATTTACTAACGCACAAAAGAATAGAAAGAACATTGAAAGAAAATCATACCTTTTTGCGATGAGAGAGAGACAAACGAAGAGATATTATGGTTATTGTAGTCAAGCGAAGTGTCTTATATAGATAAGAAGTAAACCTAAACATCAGTTCGTTTCAAGGCTTAATCTGACTAATAGCCCATTAGATATTAATAGTTTAGAAGCCCAATATAATTGGGTCATAAATCTGTTATTATGAGATTATTTTAGATATAAAGTTTAATGATTTGTTAGTTAAATTGTATAGATTTGACTGCATGGTATAATATGAGGTTCATAATATAATATAGACTATTGTAAACTAAAGTAAAACTAAAATTTAAAGATCAAATTCATTCAAGAATTGGAAAGGCATTCTAAAGTATATGAAATATAAAACTGTATAGAACTGCCAACAGAAAAAATCAGAGATTCTGGAAGATCTCTTTGTAAACGACATTCAGTGTTTGTCTCTGAGGCTTTCCTTCATCGTCCACAATTAAAATCTTCAACCCTTTTTTGGACGTAGCTCTTGAAATAGCCACATATAATTGACCATGAGAAAAAACAGGCCTTGGTAGGTAGATGCCCACTTCTGATAGAGATTGTCCCTGACTCTTATTGATTGTAATAGCAAAAGCAACAGAAATAGGAAGTTGCCTCCTCCTCATCTTGAAAGGTAACTTCTTGTCAGAAGGGGTAATAGCAAGCCTAGTAATAAGAACTACTCGACCAACCTTATCCTTATCTCCTGTAATAACTTTTGCCTTTATAATGTTAGGGTACATCTCTGTAACCTGAAGTCGTGTCCCATTCATTAATCCGCCTGTGGGATCTATGTTTCTGAGAAACTTAATAGGACAACCAATCTTTAAGCAAAGACTATGGTTTGGCAAACCTGAGAGTTTGACGGTATTTAAGAAATCTGGAGTAAGAGCTTGATCGTTAACTGAATATTTATCTGAAGCATCTATCGTATCAGAACTTAAGAAGGTCATTTCCTCACCTGAAATATTTATAAAAAAATTATTATGTTAACTTGGTATATGAATGTACAATTTGCGAAATAATATTGATAACACAAAACAATAACTGACCATCGAGTTTATCTAACATGTGTTGATTGATCTTCTCGACATCCTGGTTAGTTGGACATAGTATTGCTCTCTCTTGGAAAAACTTAGGCTCTTTATTCTACTGTAAATAAACAACATCACCATACACAGCTTAGCTTATAGACTCAATAGGATCTTTTGCATCAAGAATAAGAAACTCTTCAGGAATATCAATTAGAGCCTCGCCATCATTGTTGTCGCCTATATTTCCATCTCCAATATCTAATATCCACTTTGAAAACTCTTTCAAATCTCTAGCTTCTTCAGGAGATAAATCGTTAGACATCAATCTCATATTTTTTGTCAGCTTCAACACTTTGACTTGCTTCCAATGATAAGAAGAATTGAAAGATGCCAAAACAATTTCAGCTCTTCCAGCTCCATGAATTACAGGTAAAACCTGTCTAAAATCTCCCCCTAAGACAACAACTTTACCGCCAAAAGGTAAATTGTCATGGTTCCCAACAATGTCAGCCATACTCCTATCTAATGATTCAAAACAATGCTTGCTCATCATCGGGGCTTCGTCCCAAATAATCAGAGAAGCTGATTAAATCAAATTCGCTTGGTCTGTTCCGTGAGTTAGTGTGCAAGTAGAAAACTCATCTGGATTAAGTGGTATCCCAAATTTAGAATGTGCTGTCCTTCCCCCTGGTAGTAGCAAAGAAGCAATCCCACTGGATGCAACGTTCAAACAGATTTCTCCTCTGTATCTAATAGCAGCAGACAACAATCTCCACAAGAATGTTTTCTCAGTTCCACCAAACCCATAGACAAAAAGACACTTCCTCTCTTTTCTAACACAACACTAAGAACCTCATCATATATCTTTCTCTGCTCGTCCGTCATTTTTTTAAAATCAAGATCGTGTTCAGCTTTTAACTGCTCTTTGTCATATCCAACTCGTCCATAATCAAAACATTCTCCTAGAGAGCAAAACAGATATTGGCTTTGGCATAGATTCCCATGCCTCTAAAGAAGTACCATTCCTCTTCAAAATCTTCTCAATCTCGTGAAGAGTTAGCTGTTTTATCTCCTCTTCACTCAAATATAAATCTACAAAAATTAATAACTCTGATTAATATTGTGTATACTGATGAAAAAATTTATTAGAGTGTAATATTGGAGAGTAAAAATACCTGGCCTATTTAATAGCTTTCTTCAACGATACTCAATATCTTCTAGATAATAATTCCCAAACGTTTTCCCAAACAACTTCTGGCTTCGAAAGACTATCAGACATGAGCATGATCACAAAACATTGACGCATATATGACACCGAGCCCGAAAAACTTGTCCTCACAATATCACCAATGTATTCCTGGTCGTCTTCTAATAAACCTCGAGCAAAGCATGCCTCTTTGTAAGAAGAATACTCAACGTTGTTAAACGTTCTAATATCCTCGTAACATGTACAACCTCTTACAATATTCAAGAGGACACGCATATAAAACGCTCGTTCAATTTTTCTTGGGGCGTAGTTGATTCTACCAATACAAAATCCTCTTTTTCTATCACTAAACTTACGTTGTTTTTTATTCCAGATAAACCAAATAGGAATTTCAGCTAGAGTGAGTGTCCGAGCAAAAGCGTTTACCTTGTTTAATTCAAACCAGCCCAAAAACATGGTATCTTCAATCATAACCCGGTTTGTAATCTCTTCATATGTGTCATCATCTTTGAAAACAATAATCTGTTTTCCAGGTAAATGAAACTGAATTCTCTCAACTGCTACGGAACGATCGTGTATGGAGAGCTTAAAATGATCATTTATGAAATGATTAGATTAGTATTATATGAGAAATATCACTTATTTTGAGATATATACGTCATTAAATAGTTTTCTATTTTTACGAAAGAGAATTTTAAATGAACCAAATTTATATAAGTAGTCATTTATAGACCAAGATAGTATTTTCCAAGTATGACCAACTATGGTATAAATTTATGAATTTTAGACCATTCTAATATCGTTTTCACTCTTTTAATAGTATAGATAATATATAACATTTATAACATTTTTCTTTTCCAATTCTGTAAATATTATTCGCTACATTTATGGATTTTAGACCATTCTAATATCGTTTTCACTCTTTCAAATATATTTATAATATATAACATTTATAACATTTTCCTTTTCCAATCATGTAAATATTATTCTCTACATTATTTGTACCTAAGTTTACTTTAATAAAAGTCATTGATGACAATAATAGGAATATTATCTGTTGATTATTAAAGAGACTCAAAGTATATAAGTTTCACATATTAAAAATTATTTCATTGTTATATCATCTATTGGTAGTTTTCTGTTTGAATGCAATAATGCATAAATAGATGAATGAATGAATGAATAGTGAAGAAAAAGCAAATCAAATATAATAAGTAGCAAAACCAAATAAATCCGAAATAAGCAGATATCCAAATACAAACTTAAAAAGAAATGAAATGAGGGTTCTGAAAAGAAAACCAAAACATGGAACTTCCGTAAACGGATATCATTGTTCTAAATTTTTGGGATTCTCCATTTTAATAGGCTTGATGAACTTTTTTTTAGAGGTAGAAAGAAGCTCATGTGATTCCTTATCGTCAACTTTCCGTTTGGAAGAGGGAGTACAAACAATGTCAATACTCATCCCTTCAATATACATGCAATCCTACAAATTAAGGAGATATAATACAAAAATTAAATACCTATTTATTATTATTTTAATCATAAGACATAGATATTAGTTTAATAATCATAAATCATATATAATGTATTTACCTTGCTTGTTTGGGTTGGAAGAGAAAGAGTTTATGATACCTCACTTGTCATTAACATACGTAGATCTTTCCAAACCTTTCCAACTTTATAGCAACCACCAGAAGCCGAGTCTTTCTGAATGTAGACTCCAAACATAAAAGTCTGTCCAATCAACTTTAGTATTGAATCGGGAAAAGGATCATCGTCTTTAAGCTGTAAAATTAAATATTTGATATGTTATTATTCAACATGCAAAGCTCAAGTAGAAATAATAAAGTCGAGAAATGCTAACTTCGTCCCAAGAACCGTTAAGTAGAGTAGTAGCAGACTCAGGAATAACTCCGGTAGCAATAGAATCCAATAACATAAATTGAGATTCACCAGTATCATCTTTGACCATTAAATGGATTTTGAATCTGTATAAAACAATAGTTAAAAAAATTAGCTTAGAGTATATATGTAAATAAATTTGAATATCAGATCATGTTCTAATACTGTGGACTAACAGATGTTACTTTGGATTTGCAAGTCTCACACCACCAGACGTTTGTAACAATGTCTTTCCCATTCAATTTCTTAATGGATTTTGAATGTGAATAAATCTTCTTGTTGTTACAACTTAAACATCCAAAATAATACCATCCCCAATCTGTATCAATCTGGTAGATTGTGGCAACAACCCTACATAGCTTTTCCTAAAACTCACAATAAAACCAAGATTAAAAACAATAAAATAATAAGCATGAGTTATATACGAAATGTGTTAAAAATGAAATACTCAGATGCTTCAAGTAAATCCCGAAGATTCTTTTGAGGATAATGCATCTATTTATCTCGCTTCATTTGCAACTCAAGCTTGTTGTCATATGACTCAATTTCTACTAAAGCTTGAGAATCATCATTAGCTCTGAAATTAAAATATCATATAACATATTCATTTCATATCTCAAATAAACTGATTACAGAATAAATAGATAAATACCGTTGCTTAAATCATCTGCTTCTGGTATTTCGGGATTGAGAAACATTTGACTTACATCATAAGCATTTGAGATTTGGATCTCACCTATAAAATAAATAAATAATATGCATAAATAAATAATAAGAAATTGAGTAGGTAGAAACATATTTTTTTGGTATATTATTTATTATAATTTAGTAGAAATAGAGATATAAGTGTTTATTATCATATGATACCTCTATATTGCCCAATCTTAGCAAATCGTAGAAGACATATCACCATGCCTTCAGTTTCTTGGCTAGCTGAATGAAGATTCTCAGCAAATTTACCCCAAAGGCAGCAAAATAATCTTTGACCACTAATAGAATAGTTTAAGAACTTTTGAATCAATATGTATATCAGCATGTATAGATGAAAATATATGAAACTTACGAAATGTCCACGAGACTAAACTCCAACTTAGTCCTTTGTTTCCCACCAGCACAACCTATAGTCTCCAGATCACCCAAGTCTTGAACTTGTCCAATAACATCTAAATAAATATAGACTGGTGTTAGGAACATTGAAACAATGGATATAATTTTAAAATGCAAGAAAACTGACCAATAAAAAAGTTTGTATCTTCGATAATTTCAATGGTTTTGAAATCAACCAGATCAAGAAATATGTTATCATCACGATGTGTAGATTCGGTGATTTTGGTGGTGCCATTAAAAGCGATGCGATACTTATGTTGAGTTGATCTGAATGCTCCATTCGCAGCAGACACACTGAACCGATCAATGTTCCTCCATACTCCTACACGAATATGTTTTGCAAATTGAGGAATGTATGTCTTGTTACACGAGGCATGAATCTTAGTTCCCTATAACAATATGTAAAAAAATTTAATTTAGTTCAAACCTTTAGGAAATGAAATGAATATGTATATAGATAAACTTACATTTGCATCAGAAAGGATAAGTTCCATGGTCTCACCGATGTCCTTCATAAAATGCTTCCATGTATGAAGGATCTTTACTTGGATGCGACATGCATTTTTCCTCGGTTTGATGTCGCTTAAGAAAGACAACTGCAAATTATTCGCCATAGAGAAGAGTTAAGATTTTGAATGAATGATGAATATAGTGGGTAAGAGAGGTTATATTTAAAATAGATAGGGACGATAACCTTTAGGTTACGAAAATGTAGGGATTTGCTAGTTTTTATGATCTGATAAAATATCTCATCTAAGGAATAAAGAATATTTATGGAATATATTTTGAATTAGATAGGAAATATAACAGTTAATACTAATCCAATTAAAGAAATATATGGAATCGACCAAAAATAACCAATACAACAATTATTACTGTTTCCATAATATAAAAACTTGTAGATGAAGGAATATATGAAAACGCATCTCGTTATTAAATGTCACTCATAAATTGTTTTGATACATAATTGATTGCGGGTTGCGGGTTTAGGGTTTAGGGTTTAGGGTTTAGGGTTTAGGGTGTAGGGTTTAGTATGATACAAATCATATCATACTACTAAATGAGTTTGAAATATATTTGAATTATACTAATCTTACGGATAGTAACCTCATTTTACAAATCATATGATATAAGTATGATATCAAATGTTAGAAATCATGTAATATGATAGAAATTATATTAGTAGATTTATGCATATACGAAAAGGAAAATTTTTTATATAGAATGTAACAAATCATAGTGTAGTAACCAAAATGTTAAAATTCTATACTACTAAAATGGGTTTTATACTTATTTGAATTATGTAATCTATAGTGTTGTTTTGGACAATGTTAAAAATCATATGATATCAAATGTAGAAAATAATAATTTGTATACAAATCAAATCACATATAGCTACATGACAATGGCTGCTATATCGAATGTTAAAAATATTAGAAAACATATGATATCATACAAATCATATTAGTATATTTATGCATATACGAAAATGACAATATTTTTTATACAAATTCCATACTAAACAAATGTTACCAATCTATACTACTAAACTGGGTTTGATATATATTTGAATTATGTAATCTATACTGTAGTAACCAAATGTTATAAATCATATGATATCAAATGTAGAAAATGATATCATATCATACAAATCATATGATATCATATAATACAAATATTTATATTTTCTATATATGATGTATATATCTTTTATAACATCTCTCTTTTATAACTTTTGGTTACATTTGATATCATAAATATATTTATATTTTCTACATTTGATATCATATCTTGGTAATCATATGACATAAACCGAAATGACAATGTAAATATGTAAACCTTCTAGAAATCATATGGTATCATGTTACAAATAATGAAACTGGTTGATATAACCCGGATAAAATAAAATTATGTAACATAAAATGAATTATGGTTAGAGTAATTAATGGGAAGATAGAGATTAAATCGGGTATATGGTTAATGTGATATGATTTGTAACATTCGATATATATATATATAGATGTAGGAGGAAAATAAATGACGAAAATGCCATTAATGAAAGGTGCACACAACTTCTATAAGTCGATTTTTTCGGGTGCCTTCACTTTTAATAGTATAGATTGTGATTTAGGGCTTATGTTTTAGGGTTTAGAGTTTATTTCTATGGTTTAGGATTTAGGATTTAGGGTTTAGAATTTAAGGTGATTTTTTAGTGTTTAAGATTGAGAATTGTTTTTAGGGTTTAGGGTTCATTGTTGATGGTTTAGGATTTAGAAAGGTTTGGGGTTTAGGATTGACGTTTTAGGGTTTAGGATTAAAGGTGTAAAATTAGTATTTTTAGTGTTTAATGTTGATAGTAATGTTTAAAGTTATTATTAATTTAAAGCGAGGGTGTAAGAGACATTTTGCTTATTAATGAATGTCATTTTTGTGACTTCTCTCTTCTGGTGCTATTTTGGAGAAAAAAAACTTCAAAAGTGTTATTTTGGTAAATTGCCTTTTTATTTTGATACTTTTATTATTTTTGTTTTCTTGTTTCACTTTTAATCTATTAATTTAAATATTCTCTTTTATATAAAAATGAATATTAGTTTATCATTAAAATATAATATTAGTATAATTTTTAATTGATTGAAAATGTCCATTTAATTATTGTATTTTTAAATTTTATGTATAAATTTACGTGTCTTATTTTTTTTTTAATTTAGATATATTTTGTTATGCTAAGCTTAATCAATTTATTTTTGGTTCTCTACTCAATTTTTATTTTTTATTTTCTAATCACATGCCTGATCTATATTTTATTTCTAAGGATTTAATTTTTAGAATTATAAGATCATGTTACCCTAAATATAATGTATTTTGGAGAATCTAGAGAAACTAATATTGAAAATGGAAAGTAAAGAATCTTGGAGTTTTCAATATACAACTTCAACAATCCCCTGGTCTATATTTACCAAGTGACTATATGATAATCCGCACCATGTGTGAAGTGAGCTTTTTGAAAATATGTTGTATTTAAATACATGTTTTGTTATCAATAACCTTTTTACATTTGATTAGGGATGGATATCCGGGTACCATTTGGTTCAGTTAGATTCTGTTTGATTTAGATCTTTAAGGGTTTGGTTTGAATATTTGCAGGTTTGGTTTGGGTTTATGTTCGGATAACCCTTTTTTTTAAATAAAGATTAAAGTTCATATATACTTTAAATTTCTCAAAATCTAAAAATCAAAATAATACAGAACATAAAAATTTGACAAAATGAATGCAAAAATACTCAAACTTAACATAAAATTGGTTTATCTTAACTATTTGGACAAATCATTAAATATTTGGAGTATAGTTTAAGTATTTTAGAAATGTACATATAATTATTTTATATATTTCTAAGTATTTTGGAAAATTTTAAAACATCTCATGTATTTTTATATTCTTAGATGTTAAATTTTAAAATAATTAATATATTTAAGTATATAAATCTGGTTCGAGTACACTCGGATACCCATAATATTTGGATTCGTTTTGGTTCTCTAGATACCAAAATTTTGAATTCGTTTGGATATCTAACCAAGTTTGGTTAAAGATCTATACTTTTTGGGTTAGACTTGGTTCGGTTATTTGGATTCAATTCTTCTGCCCAACCTTATATTTTTATTGTAAAAAAATTTTAAACGAAAGGGATGATGATACATATTGATTTTTGGTTTGCAACAATTTTTAAACCAAAACACACCCTATTATGTATGTGATCCATTTAATTAATCATTACAAATTATTTAAAATCCATTAAAGACGATTGGGTGCCCTAAAAAATGTTACCATTGATAAAAAAATTTCAATGTGAGATTTTTACCATTTTTACTAATTTATGGTCGTTTAAAAAACTTCAAAATATAGCATATAAGAAAATTCTATTTTTATTATATGATTAATATGATTGTTTAATTTCTTTTAATAATATAAAATTAAATAAAAAGTAAAAAGGATAAAAAATTGTAATTAAATCTTTATTATTCATAATCATTAATTGTGATATATATGTTAATCATATTAGGTAATTCCATAGCTTTTATTTAAGGAAATAAAAAAAAATTCTTTTGTCCACTACTAATTAAATATGAAAGTTATTTTAATAAAAATATAACATATGTATAGTTGGACCAACATATTTTTCTAAGAGTTCTGAATATCATTCTTATTGTGAGACGTGGCTATCAAAAAATATTGTAATGCTTCAGGATTAATATATAGGGGATTTTTAAAAATTTGCTTATGTGTCCTCTTTACAAAGAGTCTCAGAAAAATAAGATGACATGGCATCTTTAAAATAATGACATGGCATGTGATTAGGAAAATAAAATCAAAACTTCCAACCCTAATTTCTTTCAATCGTGCTCACATCTATATAATAAAGCCTCATAGATAAAAAAAAAAAAAACATAGCATATGATGTCTCATGCATAAAATACCTATTCAACAAAGACTCAATAATCAAAAGTTGCCAAAGTGATTCTTGCACCTTATTCTATGAAGTCATCTAAATACACATGGCCAACTCATGAAAATGTATTATAGTTTTATTATGATTTGACTACAATATAAAAAAAGTTTATATTTCAGCACTTCATCAAATTCTTTTAACCGAATGATCATTTTATGTTGTAAAGGAGTTAGGTACATGGCATAATGAGATATCTTCAAAACATAAACCATCAGAATTCTTGTGTATTGATGTAGGTGAATTTTACATATTAATATTTTTATAGTCTATTACTACTATTTCTTTAAAATCTTTGAAATATGTTCCAGGGAGCCAAAATAATCAATGACTTTTCAAAGACTGAAGTGAACAAGTGGTATGAATATAATAGTATTCATATGAGAGAAGAAAATTATGTCAATCTCCTTGATGATCAAGATAAATCCAAGTTGTTGGAATGGATATTGGAGAATAACAAGTTACATGGGTCAATACATAATTTTGTTTGGGATCCAAAATCTAAAACGTAGAAACCAAAATTTTAAATTTTCAGATCAATGTATTCTTCATTTTTTTTTCTTCAGTTATATTTTTATGTTTATTGTATTCTTTAAATAAAACTATAAATATAACTGAAATTTCATAATTATTATTTGTCAACTTGATTATAAATGACGTAAGAAACACACAGGTCTCATCATCTATTATATTAAAACAGAAGCCATAATTCAGTTCATGTGTAATTTTTTAATTTAGACCTTCCTTAGAAAATTTATTAGATTTTCTATAACATCATTATAATATCTTTCATATCCTTAAATTTTATTTAAAATACAAAAAAATAAGAAATATTCTGACAAAATATTTTTAAGATCTTAAAGATCTTTTCAAATATATTTTCGAATTAGTTCATTAAAATTTTAATTATAAGAAAATATAATTAAAAAATATTCATTTTTGATTTATAACACAAATTAAAATTATATAAAATAATTTTAAAATTATTTCTAAATTTTTTTATTTTTTATAATGTTGGTCAACTTAATTTAACTTTCACATATATTTCCAATTTAGAAATAAAATATAGATTACTATTACATAATAATATTTTTTAAATAAAAAAGTTAAATATTAAAATAATAATTTTATAAGCCACATAAACATTATCATAAATTTAGATAATATATAACATCAAATTATTTTAATATATTGATAATTTGTATTGTATAACATAAAATATTTTAGTATTCAAAAAACCCGCACAATTGTGCGGGTCAAAATCTAGTAATACATTATAAATGACGTAGATTACAAAAATATTATTTTCGTCATTTGTGGTTTCTTTGTTTACTTCATTTTAAAGTTGTTTTTTTTTCTTAAAAGCTTAATCTAATGTCAGTTATTACAAAGAAAAAACATGTTACCTTCTTCTGTGCTGTGGAAGGAAGATGATGAAGAAAATATTGAAGCTACTAAAGAAGCACGCTTTTGGTCATCAACAAAAGATCTACGTAAGCTGTTTTGTGTCCTATTTCTTTCACATTGTATCAAAAGTCCAGAAAACGAATGAAATACTACTTAAGAAATACTATTACAAGATATATTATACAGAAAAAAGTAGGGATAATCCAAGTAAGCTCGTGTTTTTATCAATAAGAAAAAAGAATTATATATTATATATTATGATTGGAATTGGAATTTGAATTCAATCTTTTTTTTTTCCAGATTTGATTTTATCAGATCATCAAATTAAAGAGTTTATCTTTGGAGGAGATTGAATCAATCATGCGTATGAATGGAAACTCATTGACATTTTTTAAGTTTTGAAACGTGTTATCAATATATTTCTATTGGTTGAGCGGTGGCTTTTATTAGATTTTTTATTAATGGGAAAATTTTTGTTTTATTTTTGTGGAATTGGGTTATTGTCATCATATAAATCAATAATAAAGGCATTTTTCATACTATTGTTAACAAGATTTCTATTATTGTGCATATATTTAGTAGTTTAACAATGGTGTTTTTCTTGGGGATTTGTTAAATAACTAAGTCTATAATCTTGAAATATATTGACATGGTTTTATCTCTACGATACCATGCATATATATTAATTTTCACTTTTTACTTTATCAAAAAAAAAGGAATTGATATAAAATAGCTTCCTATGGCTATTAGTTGGCTGCAGAGTCCAAATTCCTATGGGTGGTCGTTTACACACTCTGGAAAATATACTGTTAAATCAGGCTATAAAACAAAGTCCTTGTTCCCAGATAAGGAGCAATAACTGGTAATATATGGACCAAATTTTAATCCATTATTAAGTTATACTTGGAAGCTTAAATGTCTGCCTAAGTTACGACATTTCATTTGGCAAGTTCTAAAAAGAATTTTATCGGTCACCAAAAAATTACATGCAAGAAGTATGGAATGTGATTCAAGATGTAATATATGTGGGGCGGAGGAAGAATCTATCAACCATGTGTTGTTTGAATGTCCCCCCGCTCTTCAAACCTGGGCTTTGGTATTTTCCTGGCATCATCGGTTCTTACAAATATGGATTATCTTTTGTGGAGACTACCAAGCAAGCGATTATGAATTTAGTTCCTTTCCTTGGATCTTATGGTATATTTGGAAGAATAGGAAAAATAAGATTTATACAAACAAAAATGGTAATCCACAAGAAATTCTTAGAATTGCGGAAGTGGAAAGTGAGGTTTGGATGGAAGCTCAACTAACAATCCATGAACGCAATTGCTTAGATGCCATGTCTTTGGATTGGTCTCTATCAATGCAGGCTCGAGTATGCTTTATTGATGATACCTAGAGGACACAAGATAAGTTCTCAGAACAGGGTTGGTTCTTCAGAACTAATTGGACATATGAGAAGATGATGGGAGCAACGAATCTTCGAAGAAACTTATCCGCTTTACATGCAGAATGTGAAACTTTGATATGGGCTATGGAGTGCATGAAGACCCTAAATTTCACAGATGTAATTTTTGCAACAGACTATTCTCAGTTGGTGATGATGGTGTCCTCACCTGAATAATGGCCAGTTTTCAGTACACACTTGGAGGAATTTTGACGTAGTAAGACTTTCTTTCATACCTTTCAAATCCGACATATTTCGAGGACGCATAATTCAGTGGCGGACAAGATAGCACGTGGTGCTCGATGTTCCCCTTCTGCTATGTTTTATGTCGATTCTATGCCTCCGGTTTGGTTCTCTGATCCGGTAGAGCATACATGATTCTTTAGTTGCTGTAAAAAAAAAGGAATTGATATATCCAATTATTTAGCTTTAATGACCTAATTAAATTATGTTTCACCAAAATCACAATAATGAGAAAAGTATTAAAAAGGAATATAAAAATTTAATTATAAGTTAAAAGTGATTAAACCTAATATGCGTTAAATATTCTAATATATGTTGATCAAACATGCATGCGGAAAAATGAAATCCGTAGGTGACATTATTATTTTTAGATTGCATGTCATGCCAATATATTCCTATAGTTATTTATCATGATAAATAACATTAATTAAGTCATTAATGCTCATATAATAAAAGGAAATAAATCAAAAATTAAGAATATACCTATTATTCTCAATCAAATCACCTGAAACACAACTCAATAAATACGATTTTGTTTTTTTAAAAAATAACATTTTAGTCACGTTAATAATCTTACAATATTAATACTCTTCTTAATAAATGCACCTCTCAATAAATTCTTTCGTTATTGTCAAATAAGATCTACATTTAAGGGAAATTAGATTTTGACCCGCGCTTTGAAAGCGCGAGATTATTTTTTTTTAACAAATTTATTAATTCATTCATTTGTTTACTAATATGTTTATGTATGAATGTTTAATTTTCGATTTAGTTGTTTTTTGTTGGTTTTAGTTCATGCGTAGTTTTCAGTTTTTCGGTTCAAAAGATATACCATTTTGTTATTATCAGTTTGGTTTAATTTTGGCTATTTTTGTTTCGGTGTGGTTTGGATAAAATTGTTAAAAATTTGATAAAATTTAGAGTAATTTGTTTTTGATTTAGAGTAATTTGATAAACTTTTAATATGTGTGAAATATACATAACATCAAACATTTATATATGGGAGGAGTAATATATATAATTATTTGTTTTTAATAGTATACATTGTTAAAGATAAATAAAATCCATTGATTTAATTTATTTTCCTATGTTTTAGTTATATTTTTAATAAAATAAAACTGTAATGAGATAATCTGTATATTATAATTCTTTCACATTAGTCAAAGTTCATTATAGTGTTTTTATAATAAACATTAGTTAACGTATTAATATTAATTCAACCTATTATCAAGTTTTGCATGTTCGAAGTAATAACTTATAAAACTCTATAATCATAAACCATTAACCCATACACAATAATTATTAAGTAACTTTAATATTTTATTCTTAGAAATTAGAATGACAGTAATATGATTTTAATATTATAAGTTAAAAATCTTTATTCATAAAGTTAACTATTGCTGGTATTAAAAGATTTTTAAAATTAACTTTTTATTAGGAACAAAAAAATGAAAAAAAAATAGTGAAATCTTATAGGTGTTTAGCAAATTTTGGTGGCACATTTCATAGATTTTCATCCGGATCCTCATT
Source organism: Eruca vesicaria subsp. sativa (assembly GCA_932364175.1). NCBI lineage: Eukaryota > Viridiplantae > Streptophyta > Magnoliopsida > Brassicales > Brassicaceae > Eruca > Eruca vesicaria. The sequence continues at coordinate 193,491 of CAKOAT010996668.1, forward strand.
TCACAAATATATTAGATAATTAGCATATTGTAAATATAATAAATGTGTTATTTCAAGTGGAAAATGATTTTTTTAAAGAAAAATGATCTTAATTGTCAGGCACATAATTCCAAAATAAAGCCAGAGGATCTTAACAATATCGCATTCATAATCAATTTTTAGATTCTTTAATAAACATAAATAATATGCCATAAAACAGTGACATCTGATTGGTTGAAAATATATTTGATGGTGATTAAAAATATTCTAAAATAGGAAATAGCATTGTATTGTAAATAAGTTAGAAAACCAATGGCAGAATCATAAGATAGATTCTGCTTTAATAGTATAGATTGGACTGTATGACATGAAAAAGACTAATTCACCAAGTAACCAATATCCTTAACATTCCTATACACACTGTTACATTTATATAATAATACTATATTGACCCTTATTTTCACCGATGCAACCTCCAAAGAAACAAAAACTAATTAATTCCCAATATAATAATACTATGTTTTGCTAGCCATGTGTTATCGAGATTACTTATCAAATTTACTAGAGAAAAATGTTAGTCCATATAAACATATAATATACTTTTTATTAAACTAAGCATAAAACTATTATTAATGTCAATCATTATTTCCTTAAATAAAATTTACGGAATTACCTAATATGGTTATAATATATCTATGACAATTAATGATTTAAATATGAAAGATTAGATAAAAAATTGTATAGCCTCTACTATTTTCTAAATTTATATTGTGAAAATAAATTAGACAATAACATTAAATATATAACAAAAGAAATTAGATTTTTTTGATGTATGCTATATTTTGAATTTTTAAAAACGACAATAAATTAATAAAAATTCAAACTTTTACAAATAATATTTTTGATTAATAGTTTAATTTTTTTGTTATAGCACGATACAAACAATTATATACTTAATAAGTAAGAAATATAATTTAATAGATATTTAAATTAGATATATATATTAGTGATGTTTAAATTAAACTAATACCATTTAAAAATACATAAATATTTAATTCCAAAATTGCATTGAACAAATATTGAGAACTTAATACTTTAATGATAAATTTTGAATTTAATTTTTTAAACGATGATAAATTACTGTAAATATTAAATCTCTCACATTAAAAATGATGTTATCAATATTTTAAATTTTTTATCATAAACATATACAAATGATAATTAAACCATGTAAGTGTGAAGCTTCATTTATTATATATCCAGATTAAAGTATAATATATATATATATATATTGATATCATTTATTAATTAGATTTACTTATATAAAATGATTGTAAGTAAACAAATATGATTATTTTATTTAAGTTCTTGCTAAATTAATTGTATACATAATTTATAATAGTTACATATTTTCGATTATTCAATATATATATTTATTATTTTATAATATATAAAAGAACACAAAATAAAGAATAAGACATAAAATTATATATATATAATTCTCATTCCGTGCAAATGCGCGGATATTAACCTAGTAATTATTGATTGTGAAACCTAAAACGTGGCTCTTTGTTGCTACACACACTCACAAAGTAATTCTTTTATTGCTAATATTTGAAAAAGTAAACAGATTCCTCCAAAACAGATTTGAGCTATGAAGACGTCAGAATACTTTTCTGGAAAGTTTTGTGGAGGAGGAGACCTGTTTAGGAGGCTTTGTCGGTGATAGAAAGGAGAGGCTTCCCAAATTCCAAAGCGACAGTAGTAAAGACATCAGAACATGTACGTATCTGAATTTACAGGTTATCTCTGTTATATATAGGAGAAGATGAAAAGTTTTTGTTATTGTATTCTGTTCTATTATAATCATATATGATATAAATATAAACAATATGTATTTTCATATTTTGTTATGCGTTCTATCCTCTTACTAAAAATATAGTTTGTAATTTTCTTAAATTCTAACTATCTTTACATGTTTTAATCTGTAAAAATAGTATTATGATCTATATTGTATAGTTTAATATTACATAACAGTATGTACTTTTTAGATTTGGGTTTAGGGTTCATATTTGAGTTATGGTTTAGTGATTAGAGACTAAGGGTTTGATATTTAGAAGACGAAGGGGTATGGTTGAGGTTAGCATTAACTTCTTACATGCAATCACAAATATTTCATAATTTCACCAATATGTACTATGTTATTTATTTTGTTCCATTCTATTTGGGTTTAGAATTTTATTTGAGTTTATGGTTTATATTTGGGTTTTACTGATTAGAGTTTAGGGTTTAATATTTATGAGTTGTGGTGGGATTAGGGATAACTGGTGTGGGATATGTTTAGTATTTAAAGATTGAAAGTAGAGTTATAATTTTATACTATTTTGGTGATATGGAATAGAATATTTTGTTATGTGGTTAATAAATATATACGTGGATGATTCCACCAAGAGAAAGATGTCATCTACTTTCTCACTTACAACTGGAAACCTTTTAAGCGATGGGGTAGAACCAGATAAAATAAAGCACAAATGTCTAACATTTAATCATGTCAAAATCAATGTTACTCACCTAATTTATCTCTCAAATATGGCTGCTACACAAATAAGCCTACATTTAATACTCATAACATTTACCTTGACAAATAAGTCACTATATATATGTCATTAAATATGAAAACAATAAAGGAAGAAAATCATTATTGAGAATATATTATAAAAGGATTGTAATTATTATTGAATTAATTAAATGAACCACATTAACTGACTCATACTCTAATATATATATATGATATACGAAAGGTTATCATACGCATCAATTCTAAACTTCTTCACGAAACAAAAAAGAATTTTGTAATGTCGATCATTGCTCAGACAAACTCTTCTTTTGCTCTTGTGAATGACGATGATTCAGCTAATGAAGAAAAAAGAGTCAAAGTGCAGATTCTTGTACTTCGTAAGGCAAACGAAAAAGCGCTGCTGCAGTTTTCCTTGAAACGGTTTTGGTCGATGAATATATCAGTTCGTAATCCATACAAACATATTTAGTATTGTGTTAATTTTACATGTTTACTTAATTATAATAAAAATTTAGAATTGATGATACTTTCTCGCCATATAAAACATTTTAATTATAATAATGTATGTGTTTGTAGGGAACAAGGATTCATCAACGCTTTCTAGTTGAAAGATTATCTTGGGAATTTAGGACCAATCCTTATCCTTACAATATAGGATTCTTCCGAACAACTAAGGTTAAACCTGCTGATAGTTTGCCTGAGAAATATTTTGCAAACGTTGACCAGATATTTTGGGGAAATCTAGACAAAACATCTTGGTTGGTAAGTTTATGTCACTTTAATTATTTTTAGTGCTAGTTATTATTTAAATTCAGAAGATAATCTAATCATTTATTATTTGTATTTTCCAGATGTGATTGGTCAAATTGTCATTGTTGGACCATTGGAGCAAATTAAAACAAAGGGGCAGAATAATTCAAAACTTGATATCGTTCTACGTGATGCCATGTAAATTTCTTCCCAAATTTTGTGCCTTGTATTCTACGGAGAAAAAATACTAACACAATAATTATGTAGGAATGTTAATTTGACATGTACTTGATGGAGCAACTTTGCCAAAAAGTGATGGAATACACTGAAAAGAACAATGCTCCAGTTGTTACATGTGTTGTTAAGTTTGCTTGCATCAAAGAATAGAAACGTAAGTTACGCTATTATGAGACTTGTATATTTATTCTAATTCTTATTATAATAAATATTATAAAGTCCCTTTTTAATATCCTATTTATTTTTAAATTAATATCTAGATAATATCTCCATATCAAATGCATTCAACACAACACAAATCTTTCTCAGTCCAAAAATAGAAGAAGTTTAGAAGTTCTTGGCCATGTATATCATAATTACTCCAAAAATATTTCTTATTTTAAGAAAATTTTAAGTTGTCTTCTGCATTTTGAAATATCTATTTATCACTCTTTTGTAGGTTACCAGGCGATAACCAGATGATTACGCATAGTGACAATAGCCAAGTCTCATTTGGCTCTGTATTTGTTCATGATGAGATGTTTGACATAAATCCGAAAAAGAAAATTTCAGGAATTCTTGATATAAGAAGAGTAATATATTCTCCACAGTTTTATAACATAAAGTAGTTCATTTTACTATTAATTATCTCATTAGATATGACTAAACATTTTTTCTGGTTTACATATGTCAAAATAGGTTGGAAATTTTGTCATTGTTGCGACAATTGATTCTATTGATTTGGCAAAGAAATGGTACTACGTTTCCTGAAAAGCTTGCAAGAAGAAACTTTAAACATATGGAGATGATTCTGGTGATGAGGATCAGCATCACCCTCGATACAACTGCGAAAAGTGCAATGATGTTTATGACATTATTCACTGGTATTAACTTCTTTTTTTCATCAATATTTAATTTACCTTATTTATTATTAGATGTTATGAAATTAATAAAATATATTTTATATTATAGTTTCTACTTGGTCCTCGTGTCTCCGATGAATCAATAGGAGAAACCAAATTTTTGTTGTTTAACAAAACTGCCAAGAAACTAACTGGGATATTTGCTTGGGAGTTAGTAAAAGAAGCTGCTCAGGTATCCCCTTTAGTTATAATGTATATTGGAAAATAAATAAATTTTTATATGTAATTTATATTTATATATTTTTTCAGGAAAATGAATTTTTTATGCCTCAAGCTTTAACCGATTTAATTGTGAGTAAGTTTTTATTCAAGATCATTATTGGACCGGATAAGAAAAAAGTTAGTAACTCAGCATATGTTGTTGATTTAGTGGTTGACGATGCAGCTATGATTGAAGAATTTGAGGCTCAACCTATACTGCAGGTAATATAATATTATAGTTCAATGTTTACTTATTTATTAGCAATATTACAATGAACCAAATTGATTATTTATGCAGTCATCTATTGTAATGTATTATGATCACAATATGGAAGCATATGAGTCATTTTCAACAGCATCATCATCCAAAAGAAAGGGAGAAAGTTCGAGTCCACTGTCTATTGCAGATCAAAATCCGGCCACAAAAAAAGCTAAAAAAAGTGAACGGGAAAGTGGAGCAAATTAAGAAGAAATGAATTGTTTCTGTTTTCTACTAGTTTTCTTGAAATTTCATTATTTTGTCGTTGGGTTTTATATTTATCAGCATCAGTAATGAGCTGTCATTTGTTTTGTTTTACGTACTTTGAACTTCAGCATATTTTCCCTATTTATAAAATATATTTTAATGTATTAATTCTATAAAGTCAGCTAGTCGTCATTACTATATTTTCAAATTAATTATATCTACTATAATTAAAACAATTATTAATATCACATACACAAAATTAAAAGTTGACAATAACTCTTTTTGTGTCACTAGGTGACAATAACTCAAAACGCTTAATTATTTGCTTAGATAGGTTAAGCTACAATATATATATAAACGAATAAAAGATAGCTGAAATTTAAAGAATACTTTACATAGAAAACAAATTATTCATCTTCAAATCCGCATTATACAATATTTCAATTCTTAAATCTGCAATCAAATATATTGCCTTCGAATACACTTACCATTAAAAATAAGCTATCGAGTTCATAAATATACTAAAATCATAATAGTAAATCAGTTCATATTCAATACACAGGTAATACTGTCAATTATAGCAATGAATAGATTTTTTGTGTTTTTGAAACTATATTTCAAAATAAAAAGATATGAGATCTGTGACATTAAAAATCAGATCTTTGACATTATACGTAAATATATTCTTTCGTTTTTCACAATCTAATTTTCAAAATCTTTATAATAAATTGAATGAAAAGGGTATCTGAAATAATTTCATCATCGTCATTCTCAAACAATGAAAATTTTACATTTTTGTTTGACCCATAGAAATAAGCATGTCTCAGAACCCTCTAAAGATTTCCTACTACAAAGCACTTAAAATCTTAAAACGTTAATTTAATGAAGCGTTCGAATTTAGAACCAAATGCTATACCCTCGTATCAAAAACGTAAGGGACAATCTATACTCTCTAAATACATTAATTATTGTAATCATTATTAACATCTACTACATTCATATGAGGAAAACCATGGTACAAGAACGGGATGGAGAATCTTCTACTATAATCATGGTACGACGATTATTTCAACAATTCGTGGTAGATGTCTACACAATGATTGAGACAAATATACTGCATTATCTATTTTCTAATCAGAAGAAGCTTCGGTCTGAAAACTGCGACAATATTCAAAAAGCAGTTGACCAAGACGATTGTAATTTAGCAGAAAAAGGTAAACGAATCATTATACCGTCTTCTTTCAATGGAGGTAAAAGATATATGATGCAACATTATCTTAATGTGATGATAACAATAAAATATTATGGTTATCCAGATCTTTTCATTACAATTATTTGTAATCCTAAGTGACCAGAAGTTACAAGGTATCCTCAGAAACACAACTTAAAATCAGAAGATAGGCTTTTCAAAATGAAACTAGATGGTCTAATACACGATCTAACAAAAAAGGATAGAAAGGCACTTTTGGAAAAGTTATTTCAAGTAATATCTTATTTATCTTGTTCCGTTTTCATGAATTCTAAATTTTATATATTTTGTTAAAAACAAACTAATTTATTATTACTTTATTTCAGTTTTGTACACAATTGAATTTCAGAAAAGAGAACTTCCACATGCACATATGATACTTTTTCTGCATCCACATTCAAAGTTACTTACCGGTGAAGACAATGACAAGTATATAAGTGCAGTACTTCCTGATAAAGATCTGGATCCGTACTTAAATGGAGTTGTTGGATATTCTATGATACGTGGGTCATGCGGACCTGCTAATAAAGCCAATGTATGTATGATTGATGGCAAGTGTTTTAAATTATTCTCGAAGCCTTTTAGTGCAGTCACTAAAGTAGATGATGCTGGATTTCCTATTTACAAACGGAGGAAAGATGGAAGATTGGTTCACAAGAAAGGTTTTGACCGTGACAATAGATATGTCGTTCCATATAATAAAGATCTATCGCGTCGTTATCGTGCTCATATTAATGTTGAATGGTGCAACCAAACACGCTCTATCAAGTACCTTTCCAAGTATATTACTAAGGGACATGACTATGTGAATGGATCATTAGGAAGATAAGATGACAACGATGATCATGTTGATGAAATAAAAAAACACTTCAGCTGCAGGTATTTTCATTTACGATTTGGAAAAACTATTATTATTTCTATAGTATTTTGATAATGGTGAGACTGACCCTCTGATACAAATATTGCTAGATAGATCACGATTTAATTTTAGAAATAATAAATTGTGACAACTGAAAATGATCATTCCTTCCAAATTTTCGAAAATTAAATCAAGAACTAATCAGATATGCTTAATGTTCATTAGCTAAATTTTAGTTTGCCTGATTTTTTTTCAGATACATATCTGCATGTGAAGCTTCTTGGAGAATTCTTGCTTTCCCTACCCAATATAGAACTACATCAGTAGAAAACTATCGTTCCATCTCCCAGGTCAGCAACTGGTTGTTTACAATGAAGATGACCCTGTTGAAGAAGTACTAAATCGTATTTCTGTTTGGAAGTCCAAGTTTGTAGGCTGGATGGAAGCCAATGCAATATATCCAGAAGCAAAAAATCTCACTTATTCAGACTTTCCATCGTACTTTGTTTGGCACCTAAAAACAAGAATGAGGAAACCAAGGAAAAGGACTTTTGTTATTGGAAATATCACTTATGTGCCACCAGATTTAGGTGAGGTTTATTATTTACGGATTTTGCTAAATATAGTCCGAGGTCCAACAAGCTTTATAGAGATAAGAACATTAAACGGATTTATCCACGAGACATACAAAGATGCATGTTATGCATTGAGTTTGCTGGACGATGATAAATAATATATTGAAGCTATTAAAGAGGTAAGTCTCTGGAGTTCTGGAAAGGGTCTATGAAGGCTGTTTTCTATAATATTGCTTTCGAAGAGTGTCACAACTCCATTAAATGTATAGAATGCTACTTGGGAAATACTATTTGAGGATATATTATACAACCAGAAGAAAAAAGAAGAATCCCGTAAGATCATATTTAATACAAAATTATTTCTAATATTATTTGCATCATTTTATGATTAGAGTTTGAACTCCATCTTTTTTTTTTCTTTCATATTTGAATTTACCAGAGGATCAAATTAAGAGCTTAGCTTTGGCGGACATTCAGTCATTCCTGCTTATCAACGGAAGCTCATTGGAAGTTTTTAAAGGGATGCCACGTCCATATGCTAATGTATATGATATTGATGTTAACACTTTGATCAGTGACGAGCTAAACTACAACCATGATGAGCAAACAGAAAAACACAGTGAGCTATTAACCAAGATAACAAACAAGCAAAAAGCTGTGTACCAAGAGATACTAGATGCAGTAAATGGTGATAAAGGTGGTCTTTTTTCGTTTATGGCTTTGGATCCGAGTTGCACGGGAAGAGAAACTCGCGGTTGAATGGTATTTCGTTAATTGAGGTCTATTAAAACATCGGCATCATCATAGAGCAGCGGCGAAGTGATTGACGATGGAGATGCGCACGGCTTAGCTGTGCCGTAGGTGGGAGGCTTCAGCAGCGGTGAGTTTGTCGGTGGAGGCGCGAAGATTTTAGTGGTCAGGATAAGGTCGGTGCTGTTGTTAGGCTGAGTTATGGAACCGGTGAGTCAACTAGGTGATCAAAGCAAAAACTTTTAAAAGAATGTAAAAGTTTAAAACTTTATGGATTTTTTTATTTAAGTTTTTTGGGGATGAGTAGAGGGATATACTGCGGGATGGCAGTAGGAGGAAGGTTTATATGTGAAATAACAGAGATTGATTACACAGGAGGTTTTAATGCCTTTTTTATAGCAACTTCAATAGGGGTTTTTACGGCGGGTTTTTAGCGGAATATAAAAACCCGTCTCTTAACTCTTAACTAAAAAAGCTAAGAACCGGTTCTTAAATAAGACATTGAAGAACCGTTCTTAATTATTTTAGTTAAAAGTTAAGAGATGGGTTCTTATATTTCGCTAAGAACCCCGCCGTAAGGACCCCTCATTGAAGATGGTCTTTGATGCTATTATGGCTGGTCTTGGCCTTGCTTCTCCACCTATCATGGCTCTTCTCTACATTCTTGATGTAAGTGTAGAGTAGAGTGAGTGATCTCTCTTTTGATTGTAGTGCAAGGTTTCGTGTTGATTGAGATTGTTTCTTTGTTTAGGATGAAGTTGTGAAGGTGTCGTCTCATGCTCGTGCCATTAGAGATGTTGAAGATGAGGAGCTTCACGGCTTCTTCCATGAAATGTCAGCTTGGCAGGTGAATAATTCTTAAAATATAGAATCTTTTGAAACTTCCAGAATTGGTACCATCTGAGCCCTTCTTGTGTTCTATATTTAGTTTATCGTGCACTAGCTGATATTTTCCTAAGAGGCACAGATCTCTTCTCAGATTCTCGTGGAAAGCTCGCTTTGGTATGCTCTCTCTTCTTACTTGTCTCCTCTCTTCTCTATTCTTTCTCATCTTTTTCAATTCCTTATTGTAACTTTCAGACCGGAATTTTGCCTCCGTTTGTACCGTTTGCTCAAGCATGTGCAGCCACTATCACTGCTGCTCTCACCGGTTCTCTATATTACATCGCTGCTTCCCCTAAAAGGTTTCTCACTACTCTTAAAACCCTATCTATATTTCAAAACCCTTTTAACATCTTAACTAATCTAGTTTGTTATCTCTGTTAGACCCGCCTAATATAGTGGCCCCAGTCTTGAAAACTCGGTCTGCACGTGATGAGCTGAAGAAGCTGTTTGCAGGTTCCTAAACTCAGTAATTCATAATGCTATAGATAACATTTTACTAAGAAGTACTTAAAAGGCTTCCTCTGTTACTTCCTGTTGGTACGAGCGAACACAAATGGTGAAGATCCTCTCCTCTTCTCGAAGGGCTCTTGGGTCTATTCCTCGGCTTTGAATGGATTCAGGTACCATTACTACTCTTCTTAACCCATTTCTACGACTTGCTGAGTAACAAATCACTGAAAGCAAACTCAATAACATTGCAGAAAAACAATCTTCTTGCTCCTATCATCACACATGGCATATACTCAGCTGTTGCATTGGGTAATGGAAGCTTCACCATCACCAGCAACGACTGCGACTAAGGGTGCAGAAGCTTGAACTGATGTGACAGCAACTCAACATAGATAAATAGCTAAATGAACATTACCCTTTGTTTTGTCCAAAAAAAAAAAACATTACCCTTTGTTTTGAAATTTCTGTGAATCTTCTTACGTATTGAGCAACCATTGACATTGCACAAATAGATAGAAAGCAAAGTGTATAGAACCCTTATTAGCTAACAATAAGAGAAGCTATGTGAATCTTTTTTTATTGCATTCACCTTTAGTCTTGTTCAAGCTGAGAAATGATCCTAACGAAGACATCAAAGCCTTGGCACATGTCTGTCAGAAGGCAGTACTCGTTCTTTGCATGATATGTAGCCATGAGACCTGTAGAGTGAAATAATGGATTTAATTACCTAAATGTAATCCCAGAAAAAGGAGAGAATCCGAGGAGGGTGCTGTATATTACCGTATCCTGAAGTTTGCACATCGAAACCTTCATCCTGTAAACCCAAAACCATTAGAAAGAGAAAGTTACAGAGCACAGTCTTGAAGCTTACAGAGAATAGAAGTGGTGGCTTACCTTGAGGTCTCGGATCAGAGGCAGAGTACCAGTGATGGAGTAAGGCTTCACGTGCCCAACAACTTCTTCAGTTGCTTTGCATAGAACGTGAAAGCCGCGGGAATCAAGATTACATGCAACTCCAGCTGATGCTTCATCAAAGCTTAACGTGAGCCTGCAGGAGACAACGATTGAGATTTTTCAAAGATCTTGGGAGGAGGAATGAAATCAGGTGAGGAGGAAAAACCAAACCTTCCACGTAGGTTCTCTTCCGGCAAGACGTATTTCGAAACAGGACCACGAGTCCCGAGTTTCTCTATGTTAGTGTTTATGTCGTCAACATACTCTTGCAGCTTCTTCATCACTTCCTTCACGCTGCAAAAACAAGAATATTCATTCTTAGAAGTGTTTCTAAATGCATAAAAGAAACGACTATGAACGAAGTGTGAAGAGACTTACTCATAGAAAGGAGTCAACCTGAAACCAAAGAATACATAAGAAATAAGTAAAACAAACGATGAGACATCTCTTGGAATACGGTAGTATGCATAACTTAGAAACATAACCTGACATCACCGGAAACAGTACAATCTCCAGGGATTTGGTTGATTCCACCTCCCGGATCTGCAAAACACAAACAAATCCTTTTAAGTACACAACATTTTGGAGTCATTACTCATACAAAACATTATGCTTACAACTCCATTGTGTTGGCTTCATGGTGGATGGCGTCGCAAAACCATACACTTTCTCTTGTTCGTGAGGCGGAAAGTCTCTGTAGAACCGGGATTGGATCTCCTTAAGCCCTTCCATTCCTAACTCCATCGCATTAATAGCCTACGCATAGGAAAAAAAAAAAAACAGATTAATGCCAAGCCTGTAGCTTCATCAATCCGAGCAATCATCCGTATACATACCTTGTGAGCTAAACCGCTGTGGAAAAGCTTTCCAGTAACATGAAGCTTCCAGGGAATCATACCACCGGTTCCAATACACGGCTGCTTATCCGCCGTATCAATCCAAAACCTTCAAAAGAACAAACACATCAAAAAGACTTACAATGTTCTGTCCGATTAGCTACACAAAAAGAAGATTGGAAAACTAACAATGGTCCGGATTTGAGCTTGTCAAGAAGTTTGTCTTTAACAAGCATGTCCACACCAACACCTGGAATAGAAGAGTTCTCTTCACTAGCGATGAAAACCGCCACCACCGATGATTTCAAAGCCGGTTTAGTCTGCCCAAGCCTCTTCATGAGCTCAGTCACAAGAGCAACGTGACCAAGACAATCTGTAGTCCCACGACCACGAAGCTTATCCCCATCAATGCTTAATGAGAAAGGATCAAACTCCTATGAACAAAAAAAAAAACAAAAGAATCAAACTTTCTAATCAATACAACAAATTAAACCCTAAAGTACAAAAAGTTTTGAACTTTGGTACGATTCTTATCAGTTCCTCGGAAAGTAACCACAACCCATCACCAAGCTTTGCCCTATTTCTAATGGGTACCGATCAAAAAAACGGAATCAATTGAAAATTACCCATTCATCGGGATTAGCCGTAACGACGTCCATATGCATCCCAACGAAAGACACGATCTTTCCGGGGACAGATCCTGGGTACTCGACGATGAGGTTACCTCTTCCTGAGTGATACGCCACATGATTGATCACGAGAGGACCACCGCCAGATTCGGTGCTGTAAGGACGGAGGGAATCGCGGACGTGGTTTACGATTCGATCCTCTTGCGGGATGAGCTCCGGGGGGTTGTTCTGGACGAACTTTGATTCGCCGATCAGTTTCGATAGGAGTGAGACGAACGAGTCTTTGTTAAGAGTGCCTAGTGATTCCATCATCGACGACGCCATTGTTTGCACACCACAGATGTTTTTTTCTTTTGCGAAAATGGACTTTGAGGATGCGGCGATGGCGAAATCTTGTGTGTTGTCGAAGGTTTTTTAAAACTTTTCTGTGTTGGGTGGAGTGTTACGTCTTGTGATAATGTCTGCGTAAAGTTGTTAACTAAAAATTGATACGGAAGTGAATAAATAAATGAGTCAATTAGGCCAAAACCCAAAAACAATTGTGAAATTAGGAGAATACCTTAAACATTGGTCGAGGCAATTGGAGTTTTCGTCTCCAGTGCCCGTGGATGAAATATTTAAAGCTGAAATATCGACGTTATAACTCTATTTTAGTTAATAATTTATTTTTAATCGAAAAATAATTGAAATACTAAAAAACCAAGAGAAGTGTCGATATTTACATAGAATACCTGGGTCAAACCCACCCATCCAATGACTCACCCGATTGTAATGGGTAAACCAAAAATAACTGAGTAAACCAGAAATCCCTAAAATCAAACGCGATCTGTAATCGCGTGCTATTTCCTTATTTCTTTTAACTCTTCATTTTCTCTCTCGAAAACTCTCATTTTCTCTCTTCTCCCAGTGAACTCGAAACTCTCGGAGAAAAGGAAGAGATCTCGCAATTCCCATTTCTACCATCAAGAGGTGAAGCTTTCTACTTTCATCGGTCTAATATTTTTCATTTCATAGGGTTTCGTGAGATCTAGGGTTTCGAAGTTTCGTGAGATCTAGGGTTTCGAAGTTTCGTGAGATCTAGGGTTTCGAAGGGTTGTGTCTTGTAAATTAAGACGAATTAGGTATCGAATCGGATGTTGATTTGGTCGTTGGTTGCGTCGAATTGGTCTCATTATGTCGTGTCTCTCTCAAGTTGGTCTGATTCGAACATTGTTGTTACAGGAATTCAAAATGGCGAAAATACGATGGACTAATAAGAAGGGAAAGAAGAAAACGACGAAAACGAAAGCACAGAAGGATATAGCTACTCCTTCGAAAGAGGTTGATGTTGAGGAGAATGTAGCCACTCCTTCGAAAGAGGTTGATGTTGAGGAGAATGTAGTACCAGAGAAGAGAGAAGAGAGGTCACGAGAAGAGGAAGAGAGACCATAGGGAGTAAATAATGTAGAACAGAGTGTGGAGAAGTTAGGAGAAGAGGAAGAGAGATCAGAGGGTGAGAACGCAGTAGAAGAGAATGAGGAGAAGTCAGGGGAAGAGGAAGCGAGATCAGAGGACGATGAGGCTAAGTTGGATGACAATGAGGAAGAGAGGTCAGATGACAAAGATGCAGAGGTTGATGAGAATGAGGAAAATTCAGGAGAACATGAAGAGAGGTCAGATGAGAAAGATGCAGAGGTTGATGAGAATGAGGAAAATTCAGGAGAACATGAAGAGAGGTCAGATGACGAAGAGGCGAACTTGGATGGCAATGAGGAGAACTCACGAGAACAGGAACATAGGTCAAATGAAGAAGAGGCGAACTTGGACGACGAGGTTGTATTGGATCAGAATGATGTTGAAGGAGGTGGGGAAGAAGGAGGTACCAGTCACTTAAGAAAGGTTAGTTTGATAGAATGGTGATGTGTGATAGTTTCGTGTAGGAGTAGCTTAAATTAGAGAACTAATAAAAATTAACAAAAATGTTTGTGGCAGGATTCCGGTTTTGAGGAGCCACATGCGATCAAACCGTTGGGCATGTACTTTACACCGTCTGAGTATAGGAAGAAGATAAAGCTATCGACGCGGTGTTTTATTGCGGAAGTACTTAAAACCTTTAGGGAATTAGAACCTCCGATGAGTGCGCAAGAGAAGAATTGGTTTGAGAAGTATCCACAGTTCAAACACATATTCCACATGCCACAAATTGAAAATCACAAGGTAATGGGCATGTGGATGCTCCTTCTCAGAGCCGTACGGATTGTGAGGACAAAAGAAGCATGGTTTGCGGTGAATGGTTTTCCCATCAGGTATGGTATTAGAGAACATGCTCTGATATCTGGCTTGAACTGCAAGAACTACCCACTGAACTACAAGCGCAGTGGAGGCACGAGATTTGTGAGGAAATGCTTTGGTAGTGGAACAATAAGATATCAAGACGTGAAAGCAAAGGTGCAGGAGAGAATGGAACCTTCTACCGATAGGTTGAGGCTGCTGATCTTGTATTTCCTATCGAGTATTATAGTTGGGCAGAGAAAGACTGGTGATGATGCCCCTCCTGTGGAGCCATTCCTGCTGAGAGCAGTTGATGATCTCAACTTATGTAAAACATTTCCCTGGGGTAGATTGTCATTCGATTACATGCTGCAACAGATTTCTAACACTCTGAGGCACTTTGATGGGAATGTGAAAGAAGGTGTGATATGGCCAGTTCCCGGTTTCTGTATTCCAATGGAAGTAAGTGTATATTAGTTTAATGCTTTGAATTTTAATGGAAAATATGAAATTGACAGTTGAGAGTTTTGTGTATATGTGTAGCTCCTAGCATTTGAGGCGATCTCGACATTGGGCGACAAATTTCTAGAGTCAGTTGAAGACGAAGACGCGAACTTAGACCCAACATGCCCAAGAATGTGCCAATGTAAGTTCAAGAGGAGTGAAATGAAGGGATTTCCACTGGCGAAAATAAATAAAGAGCTCGGTCATAGTAAGGTTAGTTGTCCCATGTATACAAACATTGAAAAATTGTATTGTTATTTAATAAGCCGTTGACACTGCAGGCCATTGATAGCATCTTGATTAGTACCGTCGACGAAGACACTCTACTTAGTCGGATAACATAACCAGAGGACATAAGAGATAAGGATGATCTGATTGTTGAGAGCTGGATTAGGAGGTTGGAATGTGGTTATGATGTTAGGTTTGATGATATGTTTGACGAAGATGTGGCTGCCAGAGAAGGCCGTCTCCCTGAGAGTGGTGGAAAGGAGACAGAAGCCAACCCAGCTAAGCAAAATGAATTGGTTGCAGCCATCAACAGCTTGAAAGAAGATATGGGGAGTCGGTTGAGCAGGATTGAAGATAAACTTGGAGAATTTGAGGGAATTGAGGGAAGACTCGCTGCATGTGAAGCTTGTGTTCAGGAGCTGGTAGATGGGAGGACTGAGGAGGAGGAAGAGGCCATCTCGAAGAGGCCAAGTAAGAAAGCAAGGAAAAACTGATGTAGCAACCTAAAACTTCGGGTGTTCGATAAGTTATGTCGTTTTTTGTTGTCCAAAAATTGTTTTTAGGTTCCTCTTCGGTTGTAGCAAAACTATGCAATTACTCTTTTGGTTTGTATTAAAACTATCCTTTCGGTTTGTTGCTTTATCTTTGTATGATGAAAGTGGTACACTTTAGGTATGATTCAGACCAAACATAAAAAGATCTCGAAAAGAGGACTCCACTTCTCTCTTTGACCAAATATTTTATAAATATTGACCAAAATTCGAGACTGCTTGTCTTATTTCTTTGTCTCTCTCCACGAAAACTCCCTCGCCTCTACTTTCTCTATTTCTCTCTTCGATCAGATCCAAACAGTTAAGATGGAAGTGGGTTCTTCGTCTAGGGGCCGCAATTCTGGTCGGAGACGGTGTCACTGTGGGTTACCGGCGGCGATCTCGCAGGCATGGACTGACAAAAATCCAGGAAGAAGATTTTATGGCTGTCCAAGGTTTAAGGTAAGACGTTTTATCTAACTTATTACCGTATAAAGTTTGAAGTTGTTGGAATTGAGTAGAGTAATTGAATCCTTTTGACAGAGAGGAAATGAGTGCAAGTATTTCTCTTGGTTTGATGAAGAGGAAGGCACAAAATGGCAAAAAAAGCGTTGATTGAAGCTCGTGATGAAATCCGTGAGAAGAATAGGGTGATTGAGGAGTTGAAGAAGACCATTTTAGAGATGAGGAACGATGAGATTGTTAGGCAGTTTGAACAATTTCAGCTCTAATAAGTCTTATGTATGATCTGGTTTATGAACTTATGTACTCTTTTAATGTTTGTACTATCTATGGCAAACTATTTTGTCACTGCTTAACTACTTAATTCAACCGAGATCTGTAATCCAAATAACATCAAACACATAATCCAAACACAACATAAAACAACTTAATCGAAGCACAACACAAAACTACATAATCCAAGCACAACATCAAACACATAATGTCTTAAGAAACAACATGAAACACATAATCCAAGCACATCAACGTTTTTTCAGCTCAGCTATCTCTGCAGCCATCTCCTTGACCTTCTGTTTTAAGCGGCGAACCTCTTCCTGAACTCCGATAACCCATGGTTGACGGAAATGGAGACCATCATCCTGCCAGTTTTACAGTAGTGTCACATTAGTTGCATTAGTTTCACATTAGTTTCACATTAGTTTCACAGTAATTTCACGGAAATGGATGTTACCTTGAACTCCTTGCAAGTGAAGTACCTTCGGCCTGGTAAGAAATCATTATCTTTCGGATTAGTCGAAATCTCGTCGACGATTCATCCACCACATGGACATGATGATGGAATCCCATACTCAGCATCACACACATACTGAAGCATGTCGTAATGTCTCTTCATCTTCTTCATCTCCCTCCTTTCCTCCTTCTCAACCCATGGATCCATTTCCTGTGGCGGATTACTCACTGAATTTGGAGAATTTGATGATTTTCAAAGTGAGAGAGAGAAAAAGAGAGAGAGAGAGATAGGAATGAAAGGATAGGATGTGAGATAGTGGGAATCTGCTTTTTGGCCACCAAAATGTGTTCCTTCAGGCACGATTTTTAGGAAATTCCGCCCAAATTTCCACCAGATTAGAAAAGCCCGCCTAAAAAATAACACGTAGTTCTACCTTAAGATAGTAGTTGTACAGATTTTACAAATAGTTGTACATCTGGTGATTTTCAAACATTTTAGTATTACATGTAATTATTTTTTTTCTCGTAGTTGTACAACAAAGCATAAGATTTAAGAACTTGATTACTGGTGTTTAGAGTGATAAAATTGTATAAATCTGTCATATATCGCAATGTATCCTTCAGATGTCACATATCTTACAAAGTTACTAGAAAAGTGTATGTAGAATGTTAGTTGTTATTTTGAATTGAGAGTAATATAGATTATTTTAAATTCTCTTCAATATACAAGATTTTATATTCTAACAACAAACATACAGTTCTTCGATAGTTTTTCTGATAAAAAACAACAAACATACAGTTCTCCCCATAGTTTTTCTAATAAAAACAACAAACATACAGTTCTCCGATAGTGTTTCTAATAAAAAAACAACAAGCATACAGTTCTCCCCTGCTGATTCTCAAACATTTCGATTCCCGAATAGCAACCATTGTAGGCTTTGTCTTGGACGCCTTTTATTTTGTGTCCGTGGTCGACGCTCCCCTGCTGATGGAAACCGTTTCAATCTTTTTCTCCCCCTCTTCTCAAGGCGATTAGAAGCAAATATCTTCTATACTTTGATGTAATCAGGGACATCCCATTGACTCCTATCTGGAACCACATATATAGTCTTGTAATATGCCAACGCCCACAGCTCTGTCCAGTAGTATTTAGATACCAAATCTTCTAAATCGAAAACGTGATTGCTATCACCTTTCTTACTGAAAAAGATGTAAGCGGCTAATCCATGGATACAAGGATACTTTTCAACCTCAAAGAACCTGCAGCTGCAGCTTTTGGCAAGTAAATTCACTAAATACGGTTTTCCATCACTCCCCATAACACTGTATTCAAGGTTGAAATCGTTTAGCTCCGACACAATAAGTTTTTCTGCATCCCCCCATGTGTCATGCACATAGTTCTCCACTAGAGGCACCAGTCTTCGCTCATTGGATCCTCTAACAGTCTCTTTCCTATGTGCATTAAACCAATCAGCTGTCTTTTTAACTATCGCATCCAACAACGGTATCAAAGAGTATTTCCTCGCGGCTTTGAACACACTGTTCATCGACTCCACAACGTTGCTTGTGTCGATGTTGTATCTATCTCCTGGAAACCAACACCTTGCCCACTTTTCTTTCTCACTACTTTCCTCAAGATATTTCGCAGCAGATGGATACCGAGTCTTAAAACCAGAGTAAGCAGCCTCATATTCCGGCACTGTGTACATCCGCGCAATTTCCATAAATCTACATTCAACGACATCCTTGTTGACGTTACTTACATGACCTTTAACATTTTGCGCCAAATGCCATATACAATGCCCATGATGAGCCATCGGAAACACATTAGCAATGGCGTTGATGAGGCTTATATTTCTGTCACTCATAAACACCAACTCCGAAGAATCCGGCACAACAGTTTTCAACATCTCAAAAAACCAACTCCAACTCTCCTTATTCTCACCATCTAATACACCAAAAGCTAAAGGATAGTGGTGCCGATTAGGATCCTGTGCCGTCGCAAAAACTAGTACACCCCCATACCCATTTTTGAGAAATGTGGCATCCACGGTTATCACTTTCCTCATCACTTGAAAACCTTCTATGCTAGCTCCTAGAGCGATGAACACATACTTGAATTTCTCTGACTCATCCAACTCTACGCTTGTTATTGTCCCATAATTCATCTTTTCCAACATGTACAAATAACAAAACAGCATCTCGTAACTTTCTTCCGGAGTCCCACGCAAAACGTTTACAGCTTCGTTTTTACCTCGCAAAGCTGTGGAGTAGGATACATGCACACCCAGTTTGTTCCACACCAGTTCAACAATGGTTTTAGGAGGAGGAGTATCCATTTGTCCGGGATAATCATCATGCAATATCGATGCAACTAGCTGTGATGTGCCTTTCCTCCTTGAGTTGCATTTACTCTGACTTGCCCGAGAGCATGTATGCATGTTGTTGTACGTTCTTATAGAGAACACTTCACTCCTTTTAATCTTCGAAGCTCGTATACCCCATTTACAACCTTCCTTAGGACATTTTAGCACTAATCGCTCTTTATCGGATTTTACGACGTCAAACCCAAAACTTTTCGAGCATGCGCCACGATCCACTACTTCTTGCACTGCCTTTTTACTACCAAACTCTTGTTGTATTTTCAACCCCAGACNATCGCTCTTTATCGGATTTTACGACGTCAAACCCAAAACTTTTCGAGCATGCGCCACGATCCACTACTTCTTGCACTGCCTTTTTACTACCAAACTCTTGTTGTATTTTCAACCCCAGACCGTCTTCCCATTCCTCCATAAACTCAACCGGGTTGCTAAGAGGAGGAGCTTCCAAATATCGAGTACTCTCAAAATATCTATCACCCATTTCTGTGTCTTGTCTATCATTTTCATCCGCTTCTCGAACAGCAACAGCATTTTCATCCTCTTCCCGAACAGCAACAGCATTTTCATCCTCTTCTCGAACAAAAACATCATTTTCATCCTCTTCTCGAACAGCAACACCATTTTCATCCTCTTCTCCAACACCAACAGCATTTTTATCCTCTTCTCGAACAGCAACACCATTTTCATCCTCTTCTCCAACACCAACAGCATTTCCACTACCTAAGGAACTTCGTTTACCGGCTCTTGAGAGTTGCTCCGGGAGTTCTTCTCCACCATTCCTTTCATCAACCTTTCCACTACCATTTACATCCAAATCTACTTCTTCATCAACTGCTTCGTCGACTTCTTCTATCATCTCCTCAATCGCCACTATTCCTCCCTCCGATTGATTTTGACGAACTTCATAGTTCATACCTAAGGAACTTCGTTTACCGGCTCTTGAGAGTTGCTCCGGGAGTTCTGCTCTTCTGCTGATTTCCACATACAATATGCACCTACGGTTCTCTTTATCAATGGACGATAGATATCCGCAAAGGTCTTCATCATCGGAAATGACAAAGTGTTCCTCAGACCCAACCAGCAATGGAATGTAACTCAATTTAAACTTCACAGAACTTTCATCAAACGCAAGCTTCTTGCATATACGTTCTTGTAACATTGCAAGAGTTATATCATTCGCTTCACTCTTAAACACTAAACAATACATGTTACCCTCGCATCTGAAATGTATGATGATGTTGTTGCTCATGGGATCCTGCCAACATCAATAAATACCTACCATTCATTAGCTATAGACAAGTGTGATACCACCAAAATAATTTAATAAATGTACACTTTTTCAGTACTACTAGTATTACTAGTTATACTACAGTTCAGTGATACTAATACTAGTTTCACTAGTAATCCTCTCTCAACGCTTATTTTCAATCCTACATTCAATCTAATTCAAACAATGATTTCACTCAATCAATGCAACTAATCAAACAATGCAACTACTTTCCTACTCAATTCAACTCATATAATGGACAGATGAAGATACGGCTTATCAAACAATGCAATTACTTTCCTACTTTCCTACTCAATTCAGCTCATCTATACAAATACCCGTTTTCAGCTCACAGGGGATGAGACAGATGAAGATACGACGGCAGACGACGGAATACCAACCCGGAGGAGTTCGACTGGAAGAGATGAACCAAAGCTCAGGAGAGGAGAGCTGTTGAAGTGAGGAGTGAGCTCAGTCTCGTCTGGGGTCTCGCAGTGAGAGTGAGAAAACGCAAATATCGAACCGCACAACCGCTAGAGTACAACCGCTACTTACAAACCCAGCAAATCAATTTACAACCGGTTTCGGTTATGTCTTTTTCGATTTTTCTTTTATTCTTTTTCTTTTTTTCTGAGGCCAATTTCGTAATTCCCTTTCCTTTAATGAAATAGAGGGATATTGCGATTGGTAGAGGATATAGTCGATTTAAAAGTTTTGAATAAGGGCGTCTCAGACGTTGACTCAAGCAATTGCTCCATTGCCCTTAAATGTGATAGGCAAAATCCCTTATGGGTTCCGTCAATCACCTATGCCCCTCTGGAGTTAATGAACGATAAAAAGATAAAAATATCCTTCGTGGGCGAAAAAAAATTTGCAAAATCAAATTGGATTTCAATTGAATTGATTGGATTGGAGTGGATCAATTAATAAAATTACAGTGTAATCTCTATAAATTAATAATGTTGGGACTATACCAAAAAGTTATTATTTTATTAATTTATAGAGATATTAATTTATAGATATACTTATTGAACCAAAAATTCAATTTGGGACTATAAAATTATATTAATTTATAGAGATATTTAGTGTATATTAATTTATCGATTATTAATTTATAGAGGTTCTACTGTAAATGAAAAAAAGAATTAGAAAGCTCCAAGCTCTCGACGTCGTCCCGATTTCCTATAGATCAAGTTCCTCCCGATATCCGATCCTCTTGGCTTGGAAGACGTTGGTAGATTCTTCAGGGACGCAGCCGGACGAAAACATTTCCACCGACAAGGCTTTTTTCGGAGTAGAGTAGTAGGCCAGAATGCAGGTTCTCTTCTCTTCTCCCCTCCCTTGATTGGATTTGTAATTGGATATATATATGATTAATTTGAGATTTGGTATGTGGAGCACTTGCCTCATGTGAAACAATGCAAACATATGGTTGAATGTATGGGATTGAGATATTGAGCTTATGGTACCCGAAATCTCAATTTCAAGTGATTGTAGTTGAAATAGAACTAGGTAAAACTAGTAAAACTGATTAAAACTAAGTAGAACAAAGAGAAACTGGTCTAACTATAACTCTATCTTGTTGTTTTTGCAAGATGCAATGTCGCAACACATGTGCTTACATTTCAAATTCAGAGATCGCATCTATTGTATAACCATCAAGACAACAGTGGAGGCTATAACTTTGGCAATGGTAGAAGAAAGGTTGTATAAAAAGCTGAGGTTGGATAAAAGGAATGTAAAAGTGCCATTGAGGTACAAGCCGATGGTGTTTGGATGTGAAGAATCAGAAGAGTGCACAATTTGTGATGATGATGATTTGTTCGGTACCTTCTTTCCATTGATAAAGACAACCGTAGAATTCTTTTGTTAGTGGAGGAGACGAGTAGAGGCAGTAACTCAGATCAGTTAGATAAGCTGTCGAGAGTGGGCGGAAGTTCGTTTGGTATGAATCACGAAGTGTTGCAGGGAAATGACGATGTAGTCGGACCTAACGCCATAACTCTGTACGTTGAAAAGGGGCAAGCAAATCAACAGAAGGAGGTGATACAAGCAGAGAATGGTGACGATACAACACATGATGATTTTATGGATACATACAACACTGCGGAGACGGAGACTGCAGTTGAGACGGAGACTGCAGCTGAGACAGAGACTGCAGCTGAGACAGAGACTGCAGCTGAAATGGATAGCAGTGCTAATATAGAAACCAATATGAGAGTTACGTATATTGAGCAGACACCTTTACTAAAATGTAGTCAAGTTATAGAGGAATGGGGAGACGGTTTGGGTCTGTTTAAGCTGCAGGAATTTCCAAACAAGAGATCACTTCAAGAGTTGGTGGATAGAGCTGCATTTGGTGAAAGCTTTCGTTATGTTATTAAAAAATCTGATCGTAAACGGTTGGTGTTAAAATGTTGTGATGAAAGCTGTAAATGGGGATTGCGAGCTGCGAGGATTCCAGAGACGGAAATTTTTTTCTGTTAGGAGGTACGGGGGTGTGCATACATGCTCTCGGACTAATCAAAGTAATAGCTGCAACATCAAGAGGAAAGGCTCTGTAGAATTAGTTGCATCTTTTTTGAATGAGGAATATCGTGGAAAACTGAGGACTCCTCTTCCGAGAGATATCATGGATTTAATAAAGTTAAAACTAGGTGTATCAGTATCTTACTCCACAACCTTGAGAGGGAAAAATCTAGCTATGCGTGAGTTGCGTGGTAATTCAGAAGACAACTACAAGATGTTGTATAGCTACTTGTACATGTTAGAGCAGGTTAATTCCAGAACAACAACAAGGGTGGAGTTGGATGAGGCAGGTAAGTTCAAGTACCTTTACATAGCTTTAGGAGCTTGCATTGAAGGGTTTAAGGTCATGAGGAAAGTGATTCTTGTGGATGCTACGTTTTTGAAGAACGGATATGGTGGTGTACTAGTATTTTATAAAGCTCAAGATCCTAATCGTCACCATTATCCCCTCGCGTTTGGGGGTACTTGACGGTGAGAATAATGCTAGTTGGACTTGGTTTTCGTGATGCTCAAAACTGTTATACCAGACTATTCTGAAATAGTATTTATGAGCGATAGGAATCAGAGCCTCATCACCGCTGTAGCAAATGTGTATCCACAATCTCACCATGGCCATTGTATATGGCATCTAGCTCAGAATGTGAGAAATCATGCTTGTAACACCATCAAAGCCGTAGTGGCATGGAGATTTATGGAGTTGGCTAGGTATTACACAGTGCATGAGTTCGAGGCTGCTTATGCATCTTTTAAGGTGAGATATCCTTCAGCCTTCAAGTATGTGGAGGAGAACACTAATAGAGAAACATGGGCTAGGGTCTATTTTCCAGGTTGTAGATACAACTTGGACACTAGCAACAGTGTGGAGTCGAGGAATATCGCGTTTAGGGACGCAAGGAGGTATGCCTTGATACCAATGTTGGATACAATATGAGTTATGTATCTCTGTGTTAGCTCTGTTAGACATTCTCAACATACACGAATAGTTAGATAATAATAATAACATGCATAGTTATAAAAGAGTACGAATATAAATCCTACAACTTTGAAAATAAGAGTAAAAAACATAATAGTACAAGATAAGGGATAGAAATGGGCAAGTGAATCAGTCCTCACTGCCCTCATCGTCATCTCCATCGTCCTGACGGTACTGGTGAGATGGACCTGCTGCCGATGGGTCACTGGCTGAAGTACTCGCTCTGCTCGAGCAGCAGCATCTCGAGACACGGGACCAGATGGCCTGAAGAGCATCCAACACTCCTCTCTTGAAACCCCTCTCATCTCCTGTCTCTATCCCTGAGAGATTTGGGAACTGGGTAAGGGGTGCTGCTGGTGTAGCCCGAGAGGTACCGGCGCTGCGGACTTCTGTATCTCGGTGGCGTGGTGCGGATGGGTTGCGGAATAGGCGTGGGTCTGGCTGGAACCTAAGTCTGTCGATATCCATCGCGAAGTCAGTCGTCTCCGGGTGAGGCAGAGAAAACCTGCGTGTACCATCTGCAGTCTTGAAAGTCCAGGAAAGCTGCCTGTCCAACCAACAGCTGTTACGCAGATGAGCTGCGTCCATGTAGGCACGAGAAGTGTCTGCGCTGCCCTCGTCAAAATGGATCCCGAGGTGCTGGAAGATCGGTGTCAGAAGATTCCCTACGTTCTCCTTCTTCGCGGATGTACCGGAGAAGGGCTTTGTCTTCAAGCTGACTAGATTCTCAGCGAAGACGGCACCCAGGTTAGGTGTGGTCAGCACGCGGTCCGGGTCCAGGAAGGTCAGGTCTACCAGTCCGTCAAGTGCATGGTAGAGAAGTGTAAGCTCGTGGATCCTCACCTTGTAGGCTCCATCTTGCAAAGCAGAGTGGAGGCAAGGATCCGCATGAAGTACCGGAGAGTGGGGTGGTGGATGTCTGTCTGAATCACCGTGGCTGAGCTCCAGGGACCTGTGCCAAAGATCTCCTAGAACTCCTTAACTCTCGGGAAGATAGAGAGATTGCTGTGTGTGGCCATGGAGTGCTCAAAGCCGTAAATTGTGCAGAGGTCGGGACATAGACGTAGTACCGGATATCCCTAGCGAAGAAAGAGAGAACGCCATCACAAGCAACACTCAATGGTTGGTTCCTGTACTCGAAGCGAACAGTGGCCATGAACTGCCGGATGAGTGAAGGGTAAAGGTCGTAGGGTTGGGCGCCCATGGTCCCAAATCCTAGTTGAACTAGCATATCTCCAAGGTCACCATCGATCCCTAAACGCCGGATAGTGGCAGGGTCGATGAATCACGTGGGTGCAATCTCCACATTAAGCCATGCATTGTAGAACAGGCTGTCAAAGGTGTCCCACTCGTCACTCACTGGATGGTGCATGCATTTGTTGCTCTTGGCTGTGTCCCACGGGTTGGTGATATCCCGGTAGATCCGAATGGGCTTCCCATCCTCACGTGGCCAAGGATCACGCTCATCTTCCCTGTCTGAGGAAGAGGAAGATAATGGAGGGTTTCCCCTGGAGGTTCCAGGTACATCGAGTCTCCTCTTTGTTCTCATCTCTCGTCGTGTTTCGCTAGATACCATCTTGAAGGATTGTGGATTGGAGAGCGAAACCGAGATTGGAGGTGAATTTCGAGTCGATTGAGGTAAAAAATGTTGAGATTCCGTGAAGAATCGAGAGAGAAAGAGAGGTTTGTGAATTCGGATGCGGTTTGCGATTGTGAGGGGGAAGCGGCGCGTATCGACTTAAAAGGAGTTCGCCCTCGATAAGTCTGTATCGATCGATGTAGATATATCTATATCGATCGATATGACCCAAATAGTCTACTATGCTTACTAGTTTTGCTGAAAGTCTAAATAATTAATAATGAGGACTAAAAATCTTAATCCTAAAAGCATAATAAATTAAATCCTAGTAGTGGGTTGCCTCCCACTCAGCGCTTATTTTAAGTCGTTTAGCTTGACTTATCTATTCCTTACCCTTGTTGGAGTTAGGCATGCCTAACTTTAGGGGTTTAACATTTGGGGGCTTAACCCAATAATGTTTTTCTCGTTAGCCATTTACTGTGAATTCTTCTCCTTTCTCATTTATAAGGGTAATGGCTCCATTGGGTTGGACTACTGTGACAGTAAAAGGGTCAGACCAACGAGATCGAAGTTTTCCAGGAAATAAAGTCAAACGAGAGTTATATAAGAGAACCTGATCATTTGGGACGAAATGTCGAGAATGATATTTTTGTCATGATAAGCTTTTGTTCTCTCTTTATATAACTTAGAGTTCTCATAGGCCAGATGCCTTATTTCATCCAGTTCATTAAGCTGGATGAGTCTCCTTTCTGCAGCTGTCTTTATGTCAAAATTCAACAATTTAGTAGTCCAGGCTGCTTCATGCTCTAACTCGACTGGTAAGTGGCAAGATTTGCCGTAGAGTAAGTGAAATGGAGTTGTTCCTAGCGGCGTCTTAAAGGCGGTTTGGTAAGCCCATAGTGCATTATCTAATTTCCTAGACCAATCCTTCCTCGTGGCTCCTAGATTCTTTTCCAAAATTTCTTTTATTTATCTGTTAGAAACTTCGACTTGTCCACTTGTTTGCGGATGGTAAGGTGTTGCTACTCCATGGTGAACTCCGTTCTTTTTGAGTAGATTCTCAAAAATTTTGTTGATGAAATGAGTTCCACCATCGCTTATAACTACTCGAGGAACTCAAAATCTTGGAAAAAATTATGCTCTTGAAAAGTATGATAACAACAGAAGCATCATTTGTTGGTGAAGCTACTGCTTCAACCCATTTGCTTGGCTACGTCTATCTAATTCTGAGTTTGCAAGACTCTATTAAGTTCTCAACCCTCGCCAATATTGATTACGATTGGTGGTAGTGGAAGTTTCATTGCTAAAAACTTATGGGACATTAATTGTTTGGTAAAGCTTGGCATTTGCACAAAGATATAAAAGACTCATTTCTGCATTGGTTTAGAAAAAAATCAAGCTCTGGGTGTCACAGATCTCACCGGCACAGTACGTTGATTCTCTTTCTTACATGTTTTTCATCAATTTTTGCTTTCCGAAGGAAGTACCTGTAACACCAATTGCTTTTTTTTTCTTCTATTGTTTACTCATATGAATGGTGTGAGACACAAATGGAGGAGTTTTTGCTTTGGGAAGAGAGAAAAGTAACTAAAGCTATGAAACTTGGTTAGACTCGTCATTTGGAGCTTGAAGAAAAGGTATTTAATATGATGCTTACTAATTATTTCTACCTTACTAAAATCTTAGTATCATTGTGATCCATGTGTACTCGGAGTTAGTTTCGCTGTTTTCAAGGAGGCTAAGTATCTTGGAATGATGGGAAATGGGTACGTTTGGATTGCTACGGATTGGCTGTCTACTACACTTGATTCACTGATGGTCCCAATGAAGTTCTATGTTGTGACAGAAAAAACTGTAAGTTTAGTCTGCTTCATGTTCATGTATAATGGTACAGAAGAAACTAATATATACTCTACTTTTTTCTGTCGATTGATTAGATTTTTGCAACTCGAGAAGCAGGTTTTGGGTTTCACACTGATTCTGGGTTCTCTTACAATCTTTCACGTCTTCCTGGTCATATAGGTAACTACTAAAATTGATTTTCTTAGTTCCAATTATACGTTAGCTAATCTCTGATGTACTTGAGTTTTATCTAACATCTGCTAGGAGAATTCTTGGCTTTAACTGGTAAAAGATTGAATGGCAAAGAACTTGTAACACTTGGCATGGCATCACATTTTGTACCTTCTGCTGTGAGTTTTTAGAATGTTTTCCTTAGTTAGAAATGTATTTTGCTAGCTGAAGTGTTTCTTTTTAGAGTATTCAGTCTTCTATTATCATGTAATGTGACCTCTCTTGCTTGAAACCTGCACTACAGGAAATGTGGGTATTAATAGCATCGTAGCATAGCGTTTTTGGCATTTCTGCTATTGTATATCAACACTTGCTTTTTTTATAGCGTTTATCAATTAAAAACGCTATAATTGTTATCGCGGGAAAATGAAAAAAATTAGGCGCGTTAATTTGCTGAGTGTAAGCGCCCTAAGATTGCATATCCAAAATTAAATGCTATTTTATATCTGTAATTTTAATCAAAATATTCTAAGTTATTTTTTTCCAGGCTTTATATAATAAAATACTTTTGATTTCTTTTTTTTCTTCTCCATACAAGAAACCAGAGCAAGTCTCAGATTCAATTGGAACAATGGCTTCCTCAAAATATCAGATTTGATCTTTCACCGTCGATTGAAGCTTCACCACCACACTCCTTTTGACACCGACGCTCTTTACCACCACTACCACCAGCTCGTCACCACCATCGCCACCTCTCTCTCTCTGATTATGTTTTGATTTTACAGAAGGGTGGGTCGTGAGCAACTGGATTAGTGTTCAAATTAGNGAACAATGGCTTCCTCAAAATATCAGATTTGATCTTTCACCGTCGATTGAAGCTTCACCACCACACTCCTTTTGACACCGACGCTCTTTACCACCACTACCACCAGCTCGTCACCACCATCGCCACCTCTCTCTCTCTGATTATGTTTTGATTTTACAGAAGGGTGGGTCGTGAGCAACTGGATTAGTGTTCAAATTAGGGTTCCCAAGGTCGTGCCTGCTCCTCATACGGTTTTTGCGGTTGGAGATGGCGGCATTGATGAAGCGGCGGAGGAGGCTTCGGCACAGAAGAAACATGTTTCTCTTCATAGACAAGCCGCCATTACGGTGGAGGCTGCTGAGGATTATGCTCGGAGGTTTGAATCTGGTGTCAATGAGATTATCTTTCTTTACCAATTGTGTTGACTAGTGTTTGCTGTTGATGATATAAAGAACCGGTTTTGTTTGTTTCTGTGGACAGATCTCCTCTACCGATCAGGTTGGTGAAGAGTTGGCTAGTCCGGCGTGCATGTAATGTGCAGATGTACTTCTTGGGAGAAAGCCAATATCCGATCTAGACCAGTGAGTGAGGTCTTGTTAAAGTGTGTCTTCTTGTTCTCTGTTATTGGGAGAACACAAACTCTGGTGAGTTTCGGATTCTTGATGAAAGATTTGTAATTTCTTGCAAAAGTGGTCTTCTGTTGAGTTTTTTTTTAATTATTGTGTAGCAGATATATTTATGGGAAATGGTTTGACATCTATGAAGTCGACCAAATCGTTGAAGTCACTTGTTAAGAGAAGAAACAATCCTCAATATGTGGTAAAGCTTGGTTTTAGCTAGTAGAACCTCCTCGACCTTGTTTGTGTTATGCTTAGACTACTAGGTTTAAATCTCTTGAGTCTTGCAGGGTAAATCCGGGTGGAAAGTGAAGCCCTTTTTGGCTCTCATATGTACAGCACTTTTGATCTTTTGGTATAAAACCACAAATATTCAGTTCGAAGAGACTGAGTTAATCATTAAACCGAAATGCTTTCCTTTTAACATCTTTAGATGTAATAATTTGATTAGTAAACTCCTTTTTTGTACACTTCAGTTAGAAGAAGAAGAAGATTGTCTCTTTGACATGGCAAAGGTAACATTTTGATACATTATCATCTTACTGTCTTCATTTGTACCGCATCACCAGCTTAATGTAAATTGTATCAAAGGATCTGAACCAGTCGATGAGAAAATAAGAGGCTTGCCGCGAGGTATCTTACAGCCTAGATCGGACCTTCAACTAAAGCCTCTCTGGTCTTTGATCGGACCTTGAACTACAGCCAAGAAGTTTATGTTCTGCAAGAGGTGTGATGCCATATCAGAGTAGAAAAGATGTTCTGCAATAGGTGTGATCAGACCTTGAACTACAGGCAAATGGTAACTCTATTCTACTATTCTTAAATATAGTCTTCTTCTTTTTTTTTATAAACTAATGAATGTAAATGTGAAACTGTCTCTGAATTTTCGAGGTCCTTGGAAGAGGAAGAATCTTGTTGAAGAAGGAATTGTAACTCATTGTATTGCTCCTACCACCAAATACATAAATAATCAGTATATCACAAATGTTCTCCTCAAGATAAACGCTAAGGTGGTTTCTGAACACTGAAGTTTCAGTCACTTAGAATTTCAAGATTGATTATAAAATACCTTACAAGCTTTATTTCGTATACAGCTTGGTGGATTGAACTACATGTTAGCTATGGAGCGCTCACCAGCAATGATGCCTTCACTAACAAAAGTTCATACTTTCATTACTAAAATGGATGTGTCTCATGGTTCTCCTGGATCTGATGCACCATCAATTGTTGCGGTAACATTGATTCTCGTTTCTTATGATGAGATCCATATATAGAGAGTTTATTAAGTCAAAATCTTGACTATGTTTTGTGTCTTTTTGAAACCATAGGTTGTGGCATCCAGACAATGGCCACTCCTCTCAAAATATAGGGCATGTGTCTCGAACCAACTTTCCATTAGAGGAAGACCACAAAGACATGCTTCACTTCATTCTTCTTATGCTTCGATTCGAGAGGGGAATAGTTTTGTTTTATTTTTTCTAAATGTTAAGACTTGTTAGTGTTTTGTGGAGTGTTTTGAACATTAATGATAAATTCAGCCCAGAAATAAATTGGAGCTAAAACTCAAAATATTTTGGAGCCAAATTTTATAGAGGGAAATATAATTGGCACCAAAAAAAAATTGTAATCTATAAAACTATAAATTTTTAAAATAAATAATAGTTTCGTAATTTAGAATCCAAACACTCAAATATCACACATAAATATTCAAATTTAAACATTATAATACAAACCCTACATATATCTCTAACCCTACTTATAACTCAAACTCCAAAAGAATAATATTTAAACCCTAAACAAATTTTTAAAAAACTTGCATCTTAAACTTAAACTCAAAATTTAATAATTTTAAAAACTTAATCTAAATATATATATATATATAGGGTTTAAACCCCTAAACATACAATTATAAAACTTCAATCTTAAAATTAAACTCAAAATTTGACAATTTTAAAAGATCTCAAATTTATATAAACCTCAAACACTTTGTTCAAAAAAAAAACATTCAAACAATTAATCTTAAAACTACACCCTAAATCTAATACCCTAAACCCTAAACTTGAACCCTACATACTAAGTCATAAATCTAATCTTTCCAAACTTATAATATAAATTTTAACTTAAACTCTAAATGTATTATGTTTATCAAATCTCTGTATCACATCCAAATAAATTACCTTAAGTTCTAGACCCTAAACATGCCCTAAACCTTAACTACATATCTCAAACCCTATATTTTGAATTTCATTTTATACATAAATCTTCTACTTTAAACATTTTAATCCAACCACTCAATATCATACATAAATATTCAACTTAAACATTATAATACAAACTCTACATATACCCCTAACCCTACTTGCAACTCTAAACCCTATATCATTTCAAACTCTATACAAGAAGTATTAAATCATAACATTTTAAATTTATAACATTTATTTTATACTAAATGATGAAACTATACAAACTATACAATTTAAATAAACGAGTATATTAATAATATAACTTGAATCCCTGAACTTCTCACCACATATTTCACATTGATCTATATCTTAAAACATTAAATCTAAATTTTTAATATTTTACTCATTCACACAATTTTAAAATTTAAATAAAAAATACATATTAAATAGATATTAAAAGTTTTAAATTATGATATCAAATTATTTTAAGTTCAAATAATTTTACAGCAATTATATAGAAAAAAGAAGATAATATCTACTTTTTTTTCTGAGCCATTGATTGATTTTTCAATCAAAGGTCTAAAATCAATCTTCTATCCATCTTCACCTTTGTTTTCTATTGGTTGGACTCGGATCACTTTCTGAACCTTTAGATGATACTCAATCAACGGTTGAGATTTGTCTCCTTCTTTTCAATTATTTTTTGAGACAGATTAGTGCGTGAGAGAGAGAGAGAGAGGCGATGGGTAAAGAAATCGATGCCATAGCAAACCTCGGCTCCTTCTCTTCCTCTTCCTCCGCCGCACAAGCCAAAAGGTTCCAATCAAACCAACAACCCAATCAATCGGCCAGCTCCCTCTGGTTTAGTCTAATCAGTCTCTTTCAACTGTCGACGAAACCGCGATGCTCGTCACCACCACCATCGCTTCTCAGATCCGTCTTAACCGGAGTCGCCACGACCACCGCCACGCTCATCATAACCACCACTGATCACTTCTCTGTCTCTCAAGCTATTCCTCTCATTCTCTCTGTGTTTTTTTGGTTCATGTAAAGTAAAGTTTTATGCTTTATATGGTTTGATTTGAAGTTAAAGTTTGTTTCTTCAATTTTTTGTTCCTTGTAAAGGTGGTAGTCGTGACTCGTGAGGAAGAGCTGGTGTTTTGCAGAGGAATTGTCTCTTTTCTTTGATCGTCTCTTTTCTTTTGTTTAGGTTTTTGATTATCAACTTGTTTCTGATTATCAATCTTATTTATTAAGATTTGAATTTCGTTTTGAATATGTCTCTGTTGGCAAGTTGATTGTTTTTTTCTTTTCTTTTGAACTCCTTACTGATGTGTGTTGCTGTATGATCTCTACTTCGAATCACATCCTCAGGAAAAATTGCTTTTTGATGCTGAAGAAAATCTGGTTTTAGATTCAGCTCCTTGTCCCAATAAGTAATAGTAGGTAACCACTGAATTTGTCTCTCACCATCATTTTTATTTTCCTGAGTTCCTACTGAGTTGTTGTTGATTATTGTATTGCTTATAGAATGGATATTAATCTCCGATTTCTAAAAAGGATGTTGCTTTGTTTTTGAAAAAAAAACTACAGGCCAACAGAGAAGCTTGTGAAGGATGGTTTCATCATCAGGAAACCAACCAAGATCCAATGTCCTGAAGAAATACTGAGAGTCAAAGAAGATTGACAAGTACATGTACCAAGCATACAAGGCGACAAAGAAACTCTGATATATGTAGCAGAGAACTCAATAGGAGGCTTAGTTTAGCTTTAGGTTAATTATGTTTTGGTTTAATGTTTTAGTTTGTTTTTGGTATAATTTGTTCTTTACTTATTTGTATTCTACCATCACAAGCAAAACAAGTATTTTACTCTAGAGAATATTTTGATTTTATTATATTATTAATTTGAATGAAATTTTATTTTATAATTTTCTGTATTGTTTTCAAAATAAAATATTCAATTAAATTTGTCATAAACAAAATAAAACAATTATATTTTAAAAATTCAATAAAAAATTCAAATATTGCTATTGATAGAACACTACAATAGTACTTAAAACATGCTGTAATATAATTTTAAAACTGCTATAGTAAAAATGTTATAATAACATTTTTGACACACTATTAAAAAGAATTACAATTGCATAATAAAAAACGCTATTACTAAATTAATATCAATTGCGTTTACAAAAACCGCTATCTAATGGACCCGACCTATTATCCCGGGCGATGTTGGAGCGCTTTCTACAACGCTATGGTATCGTACGATAACGATTTTCGGGTGCTATTAAAACCCTTATTTCTTGTAGTGCTGTGATGAGTGGAAGCTTCATCTTTAGCATTTTTGCTCAATTTCAGAAATTGGCTGATCTGGAGGAACGGCTTGTGAGTTTAGACTCTGGAGACAAGGATGTAGTTTGATCCACAATTGAAGAGTTCTGTGAGAAAGTAGACCTCGACAAAGACAGCATCCTTAAAAAGTAACACTCTTTTGTCATGTAACCTTTTCTCCTCCTTGGTATATATAATAATTACATGAGCGTTGTTAACTTTGAGGTTATGGCTGATATGCAGGCAGTCAATAATTGATGAGTGTTTCTCAAAAGAAACTGTGAAGCAAATCATACAAGCATGTGTAAGTCATCTGATTTTCCTTTGAACATGAGTGTATTCATCGGTATTGACTAATTAAATATATATTTGCGGTCCTCTAACAGGAAGCTGAAGGGAACAAAGAAGGAAATGAGTGGATAACTCCATTCATAACAGTTCTTAAATTGCTCAGCACAAGGTGATAAGAAGAGGTTCGTTTAGTCTGAGGAATACCCGAACTTCAACTGAGCTTTGAGTTTCGTTGAATCGATAAGAATGGCCGAAAATCAAAGGGAAGAGATGAACTTGCTAGTTCTTTGTAGTTAAGCTTAAAACGTCATCTTCTTATTAACAATGGAAATCTATATAAAGAGCTACAACTACTTCCAGAACCTACTTGCTTGAGAGTTATCTTCTCAACAAGAACAAAGATACGGTAAAAGATAAACTAGAATCCTAATGCATAAAAGAACAACAAAAGATCCGGTTTTGGTACGAAACCGGTTAGTGTGAACCGCTGAAGATGCACTGCATCAGGTCTCCCCGGGTAAGAGAAGATTCGCCTCTGAATCTTGATCCTTGTTGTCCCCTGCAATTTTGGAGAGGAACTTGACATTGAATATATTCGCGGTCTTGATGTTGGCCGGCAACTCCACTCTATACGCATTAGCATTAATACGTTCCAAAACTCGCACTGGACCAATCTTTCTTGAACGCAACTTGTTGTACTCATGAGCAGGGAGGTGATCCTTTGTCAAGACCACCCAAACCAAATCCCCGGTGAGAATATCAATTCTCTGCAACGACGGTCAGCGTGCGCCTTATACTTTTGTGTAGATGCTTCCAAGTTCTGCAAAACTTGCTCGTGGACGTGTTGCAGGGAGGAGACGAAGTCTGCAGCGCTACCATGCATGCGCGTTGGATCGGGAACAGGGATGAGGTCCAATGGGCAACGAGGTAGTACCCCATACACGACACGGAAAGTGGGCTGTAACCAGAGCTGCAATTGACGGCGTGGTTATGAGCAAATTCAGCAAAGCTTAAACAACTTTCCCACGCACGCAAGTTAGACCCAACCAAAGCTCGCAACATATTTCCCAAAGAACGATTAACCACCTCTGTTTGACCATCCCTCTGAGGGTGATAAGCTGTGCTCATGTCCAAATTGGTGTTTAACATCTTCCACAATGATCTCCAGAAATGGCTGAGGAAACGAGTGTCTCTATCCGATACAATCGAAGTAGGGAGGCCATGGAGACGAAAGACCTCGCGAAAGAAAAGCTGAGCTACGCGAACTGCATCCGTTGTACGCTTACAAGGTATAAAGTGAACCATTTGGGAGAACCTGTCGACTACCACAAAGATAGAATCATTACCCTTCTGTGTGTGAGGCAATCCCAAAACAAAGTCCATGCTCAAGTCTGTCCAGGGTTGTGTGGGAATCGGCAAAGGCATATACAAACCAGCATTTGAAGCTTGCCCTTTCGCCAGTTGGCACGCTCTGCAACGCTCCACAAATCTCTCGACGTCGCGACGTAATGACGGGCAGTAGTACGAAGATGTTACCAACTGCAGAGTCCTATCACGTCCTACATGCCCTTCTTTATGAAGTTCTTCAATAACACGTAACCTGAAACTGCAATCCGGAATGCAAAGCTGATGGCCACGGAACAAGAAACCATCGACAAGAGTGAAATCATCCCGAACCTTATCTCGCACCTCCACTAAGATTTTACCAAAGAATGGATCCGACTCGTAGAGTTCAGAAAATGATGCGAAGCCTGTCACCGAGGCATGAAGAGTTGTCAGGAGGCTGTGGCGATGACTCAATGCGTCTGCAACGCGGTTTAGCTTTCCCGATTTGTGCCTGATAGAGAACGTGAATTGTTGCAGGTATGCGATCCATCATGCATGTCGAGCGGAGACCTTGACCTGACTATCAAGATGTTTGAGTGCGTCGTGATCTGTGAAGAGCACAAAGTCGCGGTGCACCAGGTAATGCCGCCAATGCCTGATCGACTGAACCACTGCATAGAATTCAACGTCGTAAGTGCTGTACCTGCTGCGCGGGCCAGTGAGCTTCTCGCTGAATAGAGAACGTGAATTGTTGCAGGTATGCGATCCATCATGCATGTCGAGCGGAGACCTTGACCTGACTGTCAAGATGTTTGAGTGCGTCGTGATCTGTGAAGAGCACAAAGTCGCGGTGCACCAGGTAATGCCGCCAATGCCTGATCGACTGAACCACTGCATAGAATTCAACGTCGTAAGTGCTGTACCTGCTGCGCGGGTCAGTGAGCTTCTCGCTGAAAAAGGCAACATGGCGAGAATCTTGGCTTAACACCGCTCCAATTCCAAGCTTGGAAGCGTCACAATGGAGCTCAAATTTCTGAGAAAAATTTGGCAGGATTAAGACTGGTGCAGTGGTGAGCTTAATTTTAATCAGCTCAAAAGCATCTCCTGCCTGTTGTGTCCACTCGAACTTTGCGCCTTTCATACATTCGGTGAGAGGTGCCATGATAGTGCTAAAATGCGCTACAAATCGCCTATAGAAAGCTGCAAGACCATGAAAGCTTCGGACCTCTGAGATGGATTTCGGAACCGGCCAAGCACGAATAGCTTCTACTTTGGACAAATCCATGGAGAGACCTTCACTTGATATCACGTACCCAAGAAACAATCCCGAGCTTACGCCCCATTCACATTTTTGCCGTGCGATGAACAACTGCTCTCGGTGTAAGATGATGAGAACTTGTCGCAAATGATTGATATGCTCTGTGAGAGATCTGCTGAAAACTAGAATATCATCAAAGTACACCACAACAAACTTCCCAACAAACGGTCTCAGGGCTTGATTCATAATCCTCATAAAGGTGCTAGGTGCATTTGACAACCCAAAAGGCATGAAGAGCCACTCGAACAGTCCCTCCCGCGTTTTGAATGCCGTCTTCCATTCATCACCAGGCCTGATCCGAATTTGATGATACCCACTCTTAAGATCCGAATGTGACCCTTAGCGAGTAACGCCTCTACTTGCGTACGAAGTTCCTCGTGCTCCTGGGGACTCATGCGGTAATGTGGTCTGTTAGGTAAAGACGCCCCTGGAACCAGGTCAATGTGATGTTGTATGTCTCTGAGTGGAGGCAACCCTTCAGGAAGATCCTTGGGAAACACATCAACAAAGTCACGCAAGAGGGTGGCGATGTCTGGATGAATGTCTTCCACCTGTGAAGTTGCAGCTGGTACTTCGATGACAGCGAGAGCCCACTGTTCCTCCTAAAGTGCTTCGGTGAAGGTGGCATAAGAACAGAACAAAACTGTGTTGCTAGAACCGGTACCCTCTCTGAGATGTGACGGAACCTCCGGAGGAGTAGGAGACGGTGGAATGTCTTCATTAGGGAGTAAAACTATCCGTCTGTTCTCAAAGAAGAAACTATAGATGTTACTTCGCCCACTGTGAGAGACATCACAATCAAATTGCCAAGGTCTTCCAAGAAGGATATGACAGACGTCCATTGGCACCACATCACAATATATTTTATCTTTATAATGAGCTCCAATGGACAGAGATACCAGGATGCGATGTGCCACACGAATCGATGTACCCTCTTTCAACCACACTAGCTTGTATGGGGATGGATGCTCAGAACGCCTTAAACCCAACTTATTGACTGCATCCTCTGAAATGACGTTGCAACTGCTACCAGAGTCTATCACAAAACGGCAAACTTTGCCCTTGATAGTGCCGGTCGAAGATAAAATGTTCGTCCGAAGCCATGGTTGGTCGTCTTGGCGCATGGGTGCAATGCAAACTCGTCTTAGCATAAGTAGAGTGCCCAAGTCACCTTCGTTACGGTCCTCAGCAACATCTTCAAGGACAGCTTCGTTGTTTGCTGTGCCGTCATTGTCCCACTTGACATCATCCGTTAGCAGACCTCGTTTAGTGGCGTTTGGACACGCAGTTTTTCTGTGCCCTGGCTCATCACAAGTATAACATCTCTGGGCATTAGGCCTTGTAGAACGACGCAACTCCTCTTGTTGGTTTGTTTGTTTTGCTGTAGTGGTGTTTCGTTGAGCAGCCATGTCATTAGTCTCTTTCAACGTTGGTATGGATTTACCCGCGTCAGTAGGTACTGGTGAAGTGCGGGAGCGGCCATTAGAACTCCAATTTTGCGTCGAAGTCTTAAACTGGAGTTCAAACGCAACAGCCCTGCGATGTGCCTCAGCCACGGTAAGAGGATCGAATTGAGACATCGCGTTCTGAATTTGTGGTCGCAAACCACCAATGAATCTTGACACCAATTGCACCTCACTATCCAAGATTTCGTTGCGAGTAAGTAGGAGAGTGAATTCCTCTGCATAATCGTCCACTGAACGAGTTCCCTGACGCAGATTTTGAAGCCGTGTGAACATCGTGCGATCGAAATTGTATGGTTGGAATGAGTGACGAAGCACTTTCTCAAGCTTTGCCCACGTATTGATGTTGCTTTTGCCGGCTCTAGCTCGAGTCGCCTTCAATTGTAGCCACCACGAAGCCGCTTTACCTCGAAACTTAGTTGCTACGAGAGCTACCTTCTGCTCCTCAGGAACTCTCTTAAGTTCCAACATCTCATGGACCGCAACCAGCCAATCCAGAAGCTCCTCTCCCCGAACTCCTCCGTGGAATTCAGGCAGTTCCACCTTGAAACCCATCTCCCATCTCCTATCTTCTCGATCTCATTGGTGATTGAACCCCCTGTTCTGTTGACGTTGATCTTCTTCGGCGAAAGGATTATCTTCCACGTCGGTTGACCCATCGTCGGACACAGGTTGTGCTCGATCCCGCTCGTGATCATACCTTCTCTGAGCAATGCGATCTTGATCATGTCGCGCGTACACAGATTCAGCTAGATCTCTTAACGAGTCGTGAATAGTCTGCCGAATGTTTTCCTGCATAACGGCAAGTGTTTGCCGTAACTCCTCCCATTCTTTAAACGGGCGATCAGTTGTGTTTGCGCGTCGTGGAGCCATTAAACTGAAAAATGATGAAAAAAAAAAAAATTTAGGTCGGAAACAAACTTGCTCTGATACCAAAACTGGCGCAGCACAAGGTGATAAGAAGAGGTTCGTTTAGTCTGAGGAATACCCGAACTTCAACTGAGCTTTGAGTTTCGTTGAATCGATAAGAATGGCCTAAAATCAAAGGGAAGAGATGAACTTGCTAGTTCTTTGTAGTTAAGCTTAAAACGTCATCTTCTTATTAACAATGGAAATCTATATAAAGAGCTACAACTACTTCCAGAACCTAATTGCTTGAGAGTTATCTTCTCAACAAGAACAAAGATACGGTAAAAGATAAACTAGAATCCTAACGCATAAAAGAATAACAAAAGATCTGGTTTTGGTACGAAACCGGTTAGTGTGAACCGATGAAGATGCGCTGCATCATTAAACTATCATCTCCCACAGCGTTGAAAATAAACCTACGATCGGTAATTGTTTACTCTTTTATCATATTCACCTTGGGTGTAAACTCTCTCTTGAAAATATATCTTATATATGAGCCTTGCTGGTTTCCACTGTGTACAGATACGTGAAGGTAGGAAACAAACACTGAGTGATTGCTTCAAGGTGGAGTTTAGGATCACCATGAATATCATGAGGAGCACCATATCCATTGACATGTATGAGGTAAAGAACACACAGTTTTTGGTTTTGGTTTAATAAGGGTTGTTTTTTTTTTTATCACCCTACATGTTGAGACTTGAAACCATTCAAGGTGTTCTTGTTCTGCGTCCGCACACGCCTGATTCGGATTTAAAACGAGAGTTTTTCTCGAAATGGCATAAGATTACTGGTGCTCCTTTGGCTCTACACACGTATGGTCTCTATGCTTATGACTCGGTTATGCTGTTAGATCGTGGTTTAGATAAGTACTTCAAAGACGGTGGGAAGATATCGTTTTCTAATGACTCAATGCTTGATGCTTTGGGGAAAAGTGGAAGTCTCAACTTAGAAGTCTCAGTCGGCATGCCTTGTCGCGTAAGTTACAAGGAGTTTGTCTCGCAGATTCGTGGAACTGAGAATATGTTCAAAGGGTTCTGCATTGATGTATTCACAGCTGCAGTGAATCTCTTACCGTATGCAGTCCATGTCAAGTTTAATCCTAGCTACACGCATATGGTTGAGATGATAACAAGTGGTGTGAGTGCATATTACGTTCTTTTTCTGATAATTCTTTGTTATCATTTCTGCTTACTATTGAAAATGGAATCACTGCAGAATTTTGATGGTGTAGTGGGTGACGTTGCCATCGTAACAAACCGGACAAAGATTGTAGACTTTACACAACCGTATGCAGCATCTGGACTAGTTGTTGTTGCCCCTAAGAATTTAGAAAAGCTTCCAATTTTTTTTTGATTAAATAGTAATTAACATACAATTTAGGATGATCTTCCTAAATTAGTGTGAATCTTTCCTAAGAATTCAAGAAAGCTTCACAAATTCTAAAACTTAATTTTTATAGATATCTTAAAATACTCATACACATGTTAGTAAGATCTTTCTAAAATTTTATAATGTCTTTCTTAATTTTTAAGAATGTCTTTTTAAAACCATATAAACTATTTAAAAATTTCAGGAATGCCTTAAAAGTTTAGAAAAACTTCTTGAAATTTTTTCTTGATCAACTAGTAATTAACATTCAATTTAGGATGGTCATCCTAAGCTTCATAAGAATACTCATACAAATTTTAGTAAGATGTTTCAAAAAGCTTATATTGTCTTTCTCAATCTTTAAGAATGTCTTTTTAAACAATAGAATTTTTAAAAAAATTCAGGGAAGCCTTTCCTGAGAATTTGAATAAGTTTCCTAAATTGTTTTTTGAGCAACTAATAATTTACATACAACTTAGGATGGTCTTCCTAAATTCGTGTGAATCTTTCCTAAACGTTTAAGAAAGCTTCATAAATTATATAACTTAACATTTCTAGATATCTTAAAATATTCATACACATTTTAGTAAGATTTTTCTAAAAGTTTATAGTGTCTTTCTCAATCTTTAAGAATGTCTTTTTAAAACAACAGAAAAACTTTTTAAAATTTCAGGAACGCCTAACCTACAAGTTTAGAAAAACTTCCTAAATTTGTATGAATCTTTCTAAAAATTCAAGAAAGCTTCATAAAGTTAAAAAATATATCATTTTTAGTTATCTAAAAATAGTCATACACATTTTAGTAAGATTTTTCTAAAAGTTTATAATGCCTTTCTCAATCTTTAATAATGTCTTTTTAAAACAATATAATTTTTTTTTGAAATTTTTTAGGAAAGCCTTTCCTAAGAATTTAGAAAAGCTTCCTAATTTCTTTTGATCAACTAGTAATTAACATACAATTTAGGATGGTCTACCTAAATTCGTGTGACTCTTTCCTAAGAATTCAAGAAAGCTTCATAAATTCTAAAATTTAGAGCCAAGGCTAAACAGCTGTAAATTTATGTTGATTATTGAAAATTTTCAAATTTCTAAATGTAACAAGAAAGCATTGTACATATTCTGGATGACTTTACAAAACCAAAAAATAGAAAAAATATTATAAACCAAGAAATCTTAATAAGAGGAGGAGACAAGAAACAAGTATAAAGGACTTGTTCGTATGTACACAAGCAAGAAGAACAAAGAGAATCATCTACTCAAAGAAACACGACATACTATTTGATCTTGGTCACTTATTACAAAATTATCAGGAAATGCTTCCAAAAGCAAAATGATATCATTATAAAACACATATGTTATATAGGGTGACTTTTCTAAAAAAATTAATATTAATTAATAAATAAAAATGTTAGAATAGCAAGTAAAATATTTAGGAAGGACTTCCTGAAATTTAATATTTATTAAAAAAGAAAAATGTTATGATTGCAAGTAAATTATTTAGGAAGGACTTCCTGAAAATTTAATATTTAATTAAAAAATAAAATGTTAGGATAGCAAGTAAAATATTTAGAAAATGCTTGTGCTTATGACATTTCTAGATATTGCTTGTGCCTCTGAAATTGTGTGATTTTTTTTCAAGAAGGATTTGTATAGTTTCAAGAAGGATTTGTATAGGTTTAGGAAAGCTTTCTAGAAAAATCGGTGTTAAAATTTTTTAAATATTTTTTACTTGGTTACGCAGGATAGTAATACGATGTTAGACAATCCTTGTTCAAGAAGACTATCCTAATTTAGAACTTAATCTTTCAAAACAAAAAAAAAATGTTAATTTGGAACTTAATCTTCCTAAATAAAATTTTAGGATAACAAGTAAAAAAATTAGGAAGGACTTCCTAAAAGTTTAATATTTAATTAAAAAGAAATTTTTTCAAAATGTTATAATAGCTTCTTGAAAGTTTAATATTCGCTTTAGGAAGGTGTTTTTTTTTGCATAAGTCTGTTTTCGAAGAGAATCAAAAGCGTGTAAGGAATGTTAGACAATCCTTGTTTAGGATGGCCATCCTAAAATGGAATTTAATCTTCCAAAAAAAAAAAAATCAAAAAGATCTATAAGAAAATTTATTGGTTATAGAAATCACCAAATAGAGTTCATTGTCTACAAAATGAAGTCTATCCTGAAGATTAATATATTATCTGGAAACTCATCCTGAATACGCTCATGGCTTTCCAAATTTTATAATAAATTATCTTCAATCCGGAAACCCATCCTGAACACGCTAAATGCTTTCAAAATTTTAGAATACATTATCCTGAAGATTAATATAATAAACTCTAAACCATAAACATCAAATCTAAACCCTAAACTTTAAAGCCTAAACCCTAAAAGATTTACCTTAAATCCTAAAACCTAAACCTTCAACCCTAAACTCTAAGCCTAAACCCTAAACCCTAAAACAATTAACCCTACACTCAAACCCCTAAAACCCCTAAAACATGAACTTTAAGCCATAAACCCTAAAACATCAACTCTAAACCCTAAACTCTAAACCCCTTAAATCATAATTCTGCAAGTCGCTTACAATAAATTAAACTCTAAACATGGACTTAGAATTCTGCAAGTCGCTTTGTGCTTTTTCTTTCTCAGTTTAGTTCATCAGTCTTCTACATTTGATGAAATTGATGGTTAATGTGTAACTCGGCTGAGAGCAACACATAATTAGAGACTAATTAGTAGAAATATAACAACAAGCGTTTAGTTGAAGAAAAATGTTTTCTTTAATGTTTAGGGATCAATATGTTTAAATACGTCTGGTAGAAGCTAAAACATAAATATATTAACCGTTAATTTTATATTATAAACACTGGAACATCTGCACGATTCAATTATTTGGAAGGTTTAGTACATGATCAGGAATCCTATCCTGAATTGTATAAGAAAGAAGAAAATCATACAAAAACAACAAAATTAAGATTTTGAGTGCAATTTAGGAAAGTCTCGATTATACATGTCGTGGTTTAACCAAAATAAAAATTTCATATTGGTAAGAATCAAAGGAAGTTGTCTAATTTTTAAAAATAAAATTACTTAGCTCATTTCTTCATCCTCAATTATACAAATGAAGTTATTTATTTTACTTGTTTGGCTTACACATGTTGATATATTTGGTAGGCTCGTGAATTTTCTTATAACATTGTTAATCTCTTGATTGTGCTTGTGCTTGTGAAACTTTGTAGTATTTTTAAAATTTCAGGAAGGATTTATGTAGTTTCAGAAAAGCTTTCCAGACAATTCGATGTTAACAAATTTGATTTTTTTGGTGTTTTCTTGTCTGGCTTAGACATGTTGATATCTTTGGTAGGCTCGTGAATTTTCTTATAACATTGTTAATCTCTTGCTTGTGCTTGTTCTTGTGCTTGTGAAACTGTGTAGTGTTTTTAAAATTTCATGAAGGATTTCTGTAGTTTCCGGAAGGATTTATGTAGTTTCAGGAAAGCTTTCCAGAAAATCTGATGTTAACAAATTTGAACTTTTTTTTGCTTGGTGTCTTCTTGTTTGGCTTAGGCATCTTATATCTTTGGTAGGCTCGTGAATTTGCTTATGAAATTTTTAGTCTCTTGCTTGTGCTTGTGCTTGTGACACTGTGTACTATTTCAAAAATTTGAGGAAGGATTTGTGTAGTTTCAGGAAAGCTTTCCAGATATTCGATGATAACAAATTTGAATTTTTTTTTGCTTTGTGTCTTTTTTGTTGGATTACGCCAGTTGATATCTTTGGTAGCC
Source organism: Eruca vesicaria subsp. sativa (assembly GCA_932364175.1). Taxonomy (NCBI): domain Eukaryota; kingdom Viridiplantae; phylum Streptophyta; class Magnoliopsida; order Brassicales; family Brassicaceae; genus Eruca; species Eruca vesicaria. The sequence continues at coordinate 237,632 of CAKOAT010996668.1, forward strand.
TCTTGAATTTTCTTATGAAATTTTTAGACAATTGCTTGTGATTGTGAAGCTGTGAGTGTTTTAAAATTTCAGGAATGATTTATGTAGTTTCAGGAAAGCTTTCCAGAAAATCCGATGTTAACAAATTTGAACTTTTTTTTTACTTGGTGTCTTCTTGTTTGGCTTAGGAATGTTATATCTTTGGTAGGCCCGTGAATTTTCTTATGACATTGTTAATCTCATGTTCGTGGTTGTGCTTGTGAAACTGTGTACTATTTTTAAAATTATATATTAATATCGAACACATAAATGTATTTAAACCGAAATTATATATTTTAAAATTAGGAAGCACTGATCATGTTCAGGATGAGTTTCCGAAAACACATTTTTATTCATTTAAAAAAAACATAAAAAATTCGATCCCGAGGGGAATCGAACACGGATTTAGTCATGTCAATTTAAAGTTTTGTAAGAGTAGTGGTTTAGCCGTTAGGCTGAGGAGAATCATCTGTTTGTATTGTACACATAAATTTATTTAAACATAAATTATATATTATAAAATTTGGAAATCATTTAGCATGTTCTTCATCAAAAGACACTAGCAATAAAACTAAGAATCGAGATGAGATCCAAAACCTGGAAGACATCATACTTATTCAGGATAGGGTTCCAAAGGTAAATATATATATGGTCTGGTCCATATCACATCACATAACAATCAAATAGCCAACATCCAGAAAATTATCAATAAAAAATATAAAAAACATGGAAATGAAAAAGAAGAGCAAAGATGAATAGGGAACTTCATCCTATAGGCCTCTGTCATGTGCTTTTGCTGTGCCCTCGTATGGCACATCTGCTGCACTTGTGGGACTGAGATTTAGATGATTAGAATCATCTTTCAGTATCGAACACATAAATATATTTAAACTTTAATTGTATATACATGTTTTCTAGAAAAACTTGGAAGGCATTTCGCAATTTATGGATGGGCTTCCAGAAATAATTCTGAAATTGGGAAAGGATTGAGCGTGTTCAAGATGTGCTTTGGCTCGATCCACAATGAACTTTGCTCATGCAATAGCTTCTTTCTCGCTTTCTTCTTCTCTTCCCTTTTTAGTCCCGTCATTCTCCAGAACTCCAGCTTTTCCGCCCTTTCTTTCATCTGCAATTTTTAAACATGAAAACCGGTCTATAATTTTTAAACAGTTCTTACTTCTTATGATTCAGCTTTTTACATCGTGTTACTTATGTCAAACTTTTGATCCTCTAACAAACAAAACTTTTACAGAAAAAAAAATTGCAAAGATTGTTGTGACAGATGTGAGAAGATACAGATTAACAGAATAGATGAACAGAAAAGAAAGACACAGAGATTTAACGTGGTTTGATCCACAGGCAAAAGAAGTACTTTATTAGTGGAGGCTAGATTTTCAGAGTACAACTCGTGTTACAGAAAATGGTAAAACCCTAAAGATATATAAGAAAACGTTTAATGAAACTTTCCATATTTTCTCGGATTTGACACATATCGACCGATACATTAACTCTTGCATCGACCGATTTGTGTCGGGTCAGATCGACCGATACATGACACCTGTATCGATCGATTTGTCAGCTCGCAGATTCAAGGCATATTTCAACAAATCTCCACCTTGACTTGAATCCTCCATAATCAGCTGTACCAGGATGCACCTCTTCGTGCTCAGATGTACCAGACTCTCTCTTTGCCTAAGATGTTCCGTCGAACTCAGAAGTCAGATGTCCCGTCGGACCAGACGCTCCTCAGAGCCAGACGCTCCTCAGAGCCAGATGCCCCTTAGGGCCAGATGCCCCTTAGGGCCAAATTAATAGCTTGAGATGTTCAGCAAATTAAGACAATGCTTGAACTTGCTGTGAGGAACCGGCTTAGTGAACAAATCTGCAGGATTATCAGCTGTTCATACCTTCTTCACTTCAACCCTCTTCTCATCTCTCAGAAAATGGTATCTCACATCAATATGCTTGGATCTCTCATGATGAACCTGATCCTTGGCTAAACAAATAGCACTCAAGCTATCAAAGAACACAGTAGCCTGATCATGATGAAGACCAAGATCACTGACCAATCCTCTCAACCATATTGCCTCCTTAGCAGCTTCTGTCAATGCCATATATTCTGCCTCAGTTGTAGACAAAGTCACCGTCGACTGCAAAGTCGCCTTCCAGCTCACAACAGAACCACCCAAAGTAAATACGTAACCAGTCATAGATCTCTTGCTGTCCACATCTCCTGCATAATCTGATTCAGAATAACCAGTAACTAGTCTTGGATATTTGTCTCCATAGACAAGACCAACATCAGATGTACCCTTAAGGTACCGAAAAATCTCGAACTCAGAATTCAGCAGCTCTTTCAGCTTCTGAACATCATACATCTTCTTGGAAGCTATCAGCTTGTCATTCACATACAACACCATGTAGATACACGAAACATCCTCCACCTTGCTTATGTAAAAACAACAGTCATAAGGACTCCTATCATTGTCCAAACTAGCCATATAGTTGTCACACCTCTTGTACTCAGATGTTAGTGTGACCAGATCCCATGTATGATTCTTCTCATGAGATTTTATCTCATCTTCCATTGCATGAAACCATTTATCAGACTCAGAACTAGAAACAACTTCTATGTAAGTGGATGGCTCATAAGTATCCACTTCCTCTGCAACCTGCAGTGCATAACCCATCATATCATCAAAGTGATATCTCTCTGGTGGCCTGACATTAACTCTCCTTGGTTTATCTCTAACATTAATGCATTTTTCAAACTCAACACGTTGATTTCCAGAAATAGAGAACTCGTCTGACGTCGATCGTTCGATCCCTTCTTCCGATGTCGATCGACACTGACCTTCCGACGTCGATCGACTCTGAACATATGACATCGATCGATACTTTTGATCCGTCATCGATCGACACTGTTGACCTATCATCAATCGACACGGTTCATTCGACTGCACTTCCTGCAGCTCCACCTGTTTGTCAAAATCCCCATTCCTCTTCTCCAAACCTTCATTAGAAAACATGCACCTCGTTTTCTCTAGCAAAGTTTGGTTCATTATATCTGCTACACCATTTTTCTGTGGTGTCCCTCTGACTGTAAGATGCTTAGTAGCTGTTGCATCCTTACAAAACTGATTGAACTCTGATGAGCAAAGTTCCAGACCATTTGCTGAAACTGTAGAACCTTCCAGCAAATACAAAGTACCATGAATGAAACCTCTCAGAATCACATCTAAACCTTTGTAGACACTCATAACTCCATCTCCACCTGAATACTTGAAACCTCTGATATCCAAAAGACTAACTGAGATCAAGTTCTTGGACATAGACGGAACATGTCTAACTCCAGTCAATGTGCAGACTCTACCACCATGTGCCCTGAGCTTTATTGAACCGATTCCTGCAACATCGCAAACGAAGTCATTCGCCATCTTGATCTTGCTATCAGTCACTTCCTCATACCCTGAGAACCATTCCCTCTTTGGACACATATGACATGACGCTCCTGTGTCTAGAACCCACACATCCCTAGAATGTGTTTTTCCATGAGCAAATAGAGCAATATCGTCATCAGACTTAGCTTCATTCTCTACTACAGCAGCGGAATCAGCTTGCTTCTTCTTCTTAGGACAATCAAACTTCCAATGTCCTCTTTCATTGCAATAATGGCAAATATCAGCTGGCTTAGGACCCTTTGTAAACGACCTTTTGTCTTTCCCAAAGTTCTTTCCACCACCTACAAACAACCCAGAAGCTTGGTCATCTGTACCAGAGCTTGATGCCTTGTGACGCAACTTCCTGCTATGAAGTGCTGACTTGACTTCCTCTAAACTCACTGTATCCTTACTCCCTATGAATGACTGAACAAAGTTCTCATATGAGTTAGGAAGTGAAACCAATAAAATCAGTGCCGCATCCTCATCCTCCACCTTAACGTCTATATTCCTCAGATCTAACATAATGGAATTTAGACTATCAAGGTGATCCTGAAGTTGTGTACCTTCCTGCATCCTCAGAGCGAAAAGACGTTGTTTCAGAAGTAGCTTCTTAGTCAGAGACTTCTTCATGTATAGACTCTCCAACTTCAACCACAAATCAGCTGCAGTATCAACACCAGAAACCTCGATGATGATCTTATCTGCCAGACACAACAAAATCATTGAATACGCCTTCTCTTCAGTAACCTCCATCTCAGCAGTAACAGCTTCAACCTTCTTCCCCGACAACGGTGCCCATAGACCTTGTTGCTTCAGCAACGCCTTCATCTTGATTTGGCAGAGACTGAAACTGTTCCTTCCAGAAAACTTATCGATCTTTATGTTTATCCCAGACATCTTCTCACCAGATTCAACCCGAAGCTCTGATACCAGTTTGTTGTGACAGATGTGAGAAGATACAGATTAACAGAATAGATGAACAAAAAAGAAAGACATAGAGATTTAACGTGGTTTGATCCACGGGCAAAAGGAGTACTTTATTAGTAGAGACTAGTTTTTCAGAGTACAACTCGTGTTACAGAATAGGGTAAAACCCTAAAGATATATAATAAAAAGTTTAATGAAACTTTCCATATTTTCTCGGATTTGACAAATATCAACCGATACATTAACTCTTGCATCGACCGATTTGTGTCGGGTCAGATCGACCGATACATGACACCTGTATCGATCGATTTGTCAGCTCGCAGATTCAAGGCATATTTCAACAAAGATAATAGAAGCATGGATGATGTTTCACAAAATGTACCATCTAATTTGGTAAGATTCGCAAGGGCTAGTTAAATCGTATGTAACATACCAAACAGGGGAACTTGATTTATCGTAAAAGAGATTACATTTCAAGGTTCCATGTTGTATCTGCAGTCAATTTGGGCGTTTTCACTTCCTCCGCCAGATTCACATACGCACATACCTGTTTGAAAACAAAAAGAACAAAAGGTTATCAACAAGCAAACCTTTCGTACACTAAAGTTTCGAAAGTCATCGGAATATGGGACCCCATGAAAACAACAACACTGTCTTACTCAAGCTGATACAGACTCTTCGTAATGTTTACCTTGAAAGATCCAGTGGATTTGGAGGTCCTTGACCACTCCATACAAAGCAACTTACTAGAGGTCTGATAAGTACCCTTGAGAACATCATCACCATAAACTCTCCGAGAAACCGCCAAATTCCAGGTGTTTTTGGCAAAGTCGTAGCACGGCTCGAACGTAGCAATATTCCCGTGAGCATAAGTATACTTAAGCTTACAATTGTTTGTTCCTACCATGTGATTAACAGAGAGTTTGTTAGCAGGATCAATCAAAAGGTTCCCATCGACGACTGTTCTGTTATCAGCTCTGCTATGAATGTAAGTCAGATTCAATGGCTTCTCAGCAATCCTCACTGTGTTCATGAACTGAAACCTAACATCCTGTAAACACAGACAAAATTGAGTTCCCTAGGTTTAATTGTAAGCAATCAAAAGAGGAGGACGGTGAAAGAAGTTACTTACTTAGGGACGTTATACTCGACGATGAAGAAACCAGGCTTCTCCACAGCAAGAGAGAGGCTATTCAAGGTAGGACCAGTGACTAGGGTAGCATCGGTCATGGTGGTGCGTAGCTTAAGATATCCGGCGTTGAAGGCGAGTGAACCAGCTCCGGTGCTCTTGTCGCCATCGTACTTGCCTTTGACCGAAGTGTAGAGAGAGACGAAGGCGAAGGAATTCAGATGAATCTTTTTTTTTTAATTAGTCAAATAAGGGGTATCAACTTAATTCATTCCTTTAATGAAATTTATTTTTGTGATTTTGCGAGTTAGGTGTTAATTTGGAGACAAAAACTTAGATTTGTGCTATTTTAAACCTTATTTCTGAAAACAAAACTTGTTTTGTGACAAAAAAAAATCAACACAAATAATAACACAAGTTAATATGACACCTAAGCTTTTTAAAAGCTTGAGAAAGTTAATAAATGAAAAAAGTTGTACTACCAATCAAAACATTTTGTTAATACACATCATACTACACGTAACTATTCTCCAAAATATACGAACACGCAACAATAGAAAGATTCTTAATTAACTTCCTCCCTCCCTTCATATTTGCTAGGGTTTGATATTGATGCTCGTTCAAAGTCGGATTAAATCATTGATGATAACCCATAGCAAGGATTTACAGTTTACAATTCTCAAATGGTTGCAACGGAAAATCAATAATGTTCTGCGAAAGTTGGTACCAATGAGTTGTTCAACCTGAAGGAAGGAGATTCAGGGTGATAACGACATCATGGAGGAGTTCTTCTTCTCCATAGGGTAATTGCATTTTGATATTTCACTTTTATGTTCGAAATTCAAGCACTGTGACTTTTTCTTAAATGAAGTAATTAGCCTTTTCACTATTTGGGATTGTGAAACTTTAGGTGTTGGGTCCCTGATTTTGCTATTGCTTAAAAAATCAGACTGAAAATAACCAATAACGTTGTGTTGATCTATATAGAGTTGTTAAATTTTGTTACTTGGACGTGATTGTTCTCAGATACATAACTCAAAATCGTTTCACTTATTTACTTCCATGAGCACACATCATCACCTGTAACAATGTATTAATGTTTTATGGATTCGGGCAATGGGTGGATTGAGATTATAAATCAATATTTTCTCTGTATTTTTTACAGAACTGTCGTTCAACCCTCTGGCCTTACTTATGAGTATCCACATCAACCAATAAAGACGAGTCACAAGGGTCGAAAATTTCACCAGTTAGTATTGATTTTAGGGAAACAAATTAATGTTAACGTTAATATACTTAATTTGGGTTCAAAGTCTTTTTTTCCTTGCTACAACTTTCCATGCTCTTTCAAAGTCTTTATGAATGTAAGAGTACGATAGAAGCTAGGCAAGGGCCATATGTATTTTTATAGCAATCGTGGCTTTATTCTCAAACAAAAAATATGGCTTCAACTCTCTTTATACATGGATTTCTCTCATTTTCCAGGTACAGAATTTCACAGGTTTTGAAGCTAAGCGCTTGCTTCTCTAAGTCTACTGTCATGCAATATAATGAAACGGCACCGCAGGAACACTCAGTTATGTGTCTCCCATTGACTGAATGCATCATACAAAACAGAGGATTCTCTTTGGGAATGCATAAACCCGGTTTAGCTACATTTATTCTTCAGCGATTAATTCATAAACCCTCTTCAAAACATTCTGAAGAAAGAGGACTTATAAAAGACATCTTCTGGGTAGGAGTGTCAAAGTTGGGTAGGAGTGTCAAAGTGGGGACTAGGCCGCAGGACAGGCCCGTTAAAACCTGTGACGGGGCGGGTTTGGGTCTAGGTGTAGGTATCCCATAGAATTGCGGGCCTTGCGGTACGGGCTTTAGGCGGGATGGCCCAACGAAAACCGCGGTTCACCCTAAAGTACCGTTTCCTCTTCTCCTTGCAAATGTCGCCGACCTGAAAAAACAAAAAAGAGAGAGAGAGAGAGAGAGAGTGAGAGAAAGACGAGACCGCAGCCATAAGAAATGGATCTCTGTCAACTTCAGGAACTCCGGCAACCAGTGGCGGAGCCAGAAATATATCTTACCGGGGTCATTATATATTTAAATTAGAAAAGATAAATATATTTGCGTACGTGTATTCAAACATATTTAAAATTTGATAAAATTACTTATGTTATTTAGAAAACAACTTTAATTTAATAAAGATATATAATTCTGAGACCCAAGTTCTTTGAAAAAGATACAAAATAAATAATTTTTTAGCTAAACTTAATACATATCACTTTTTGCTATAGGTTTATACTTGGAAACTTGGACCTTTCGCAGTTAATAAGAGACAGTACACAATGAATATTCGGTTGATATATAGAAACTAGATGACTTTAATTATTAGCTTTTCCTTTTTTTGATATGAAACAATAGGGAAAAAGATTACTTTTTAAGAAAGTAAGAAGTTAAGAATGGATATGGGGTCAAATACGAATTTATAAGGGGTTCATTTATAGAAAATTACTATAGTTAATGAAGAAATTGGAAATTTAACCGGGGTCAACTGACCCCCCTATGCTAGTAATAGATCCGCCCCTGCCGGCAACCATAGATGGTTGATCGCCAAGGATTCCGGCATGTGATGAAGGTTCATTGTCTTCTCTCGACGTCTTTGACAAGATTGTTGTCGAGCTTCCACCGCAGACGATGATCCTCCATCATCCTCTCGGGATCTTGAGCGAAGGCCGACAGTGTTGGCTTCCTCCTTCTCTCCATGCATTTCACCGATGTAAGGTAATGAAAGACTTTGTGGTTGATGTCAATTCCTTTAATATTCTCCATGCATGTTCTTCTCTTACTTTAATGCTCTCCATGCATGTTCTTCAATCGGAGTTTCCATTAACCTTGTACCTCCGGCGAGGAGTCCTCCTACTTCGTTTCTCTTTTTCCGGCGAGTCCTCCGGCGACAATTTTACTATTAAAATTAAAGTTTTTTTATTATAGATTATATATTTTTAATAAACTTATAGATAATCTAAATAAATATTATATATTATATAATTTTAATAAGTTTATATAAGTTTAATTAATTTATAGATAAATATTATAGATGATAAATTTTAATTAATAAATATTATAGATTAATTTATAAAATTTTAATAATTTTATATAATAATTTTATATATTATTGTTAATTAAATAAGTTTAATTAGTTTATAAGAATCATATATTATTATGAAAAATTATAGATTATATATTTTAGTTGATATAGAATTAAGACTGGACTCCTGTTGATTATATCATTGTGATTGATTTGCATTACTGGTCTTGACTAGTTCAGCAGATCTTGGCTGCATAGCTGATGAAAAGTAATTCAAAGGAATGAAGAGTGATGGTTCATTAGCTATGCCACAAGATCCGTTGCGAAGATAAGACTGGAGTCCTCTTACTTGTGAATTGTGATGTTTGTTGTTCAGCATTGTTTGATGTATGTGAATGTGTTTTGTCTCTGTCTAGGTTAGCAACTTGTCTTGACTTGATTACTGGTCTTGATCACTTTAAGTGATTCACTTGTGTCGCTTTATTTTTTTCTTTTTTGCCTGAGATGATGAAGTGATCGTGAACAAGGAGGCAGAATCATCAAGTTCAAACAACAAATGCTCTTAGTTCATCGCAGCTTTAAAGATCTAAGGTGAGTAACTTAATCTCTGGAACGTAGATTAGGGTTTTTATTTGGTTGCATTGCGTAGGTTATCAGATCATTGTTTAGCTTTCCTTGAGTACATGTACTGATTTACATTTAAAGTTTTAATTTGGTTGTGTACTTTCATAAACTTTTTAAATATTTAAAAAACAATATTAACACCTTTTTTATTAGAACTTTAAAAAAATTTAGAAAGCCCTAATAACTAAAACCGTAAGACGTGAGAGAGAGACCAAAAAAAACACCAGAACCGCAAAACCTGAGAGAGAGAACATGGGATCAAGAGGCGACTCAGAAGATCAGACGTTTGATCCAAACTACTCCCCACCAGATACAGTCAACTTGGAAACTCAAAATCTCATAGCTAGGCTTGCTGCGGAAGACACAAATGTTTATCGGGTCGCTGAAGATGGTGTAGCTTGTGTTGCTGGAAAGAAGCAAGGAAGCAAAAGAAAGCTTATCAGTCTTGTCGATGAAACTGATGATTCTGATGTTGAAATCACTCTATCAACCCAAAAAACTAAGCCACGCAGACAAACTACTTTTGGAACAGCCTCGAGGAAACCAATGTTGCAATCCACTATAGATAGTGGCATTGGCTCATCCGCACAAGCGTGTAGTAAGGCGAAGTCTGTTCCTATGAAGTCTGTTATTCGTGGAGGGAGAAGAAAGGCCGCACCTACTCAATTGCCATAGAAGAAGGTCATGTCTACTAACTTGCAAAAGAAGAAGAAGAAGGTCGCTGAGGACATACCGGACTTTGACGATGAACTCGATGATGAAGCGGGTGATGAGGATGAACTCGGTAAAGAGGAAAGGGAAGAGAGGCAAATATCAGATGTGTGGACCAATTTTAAGGTGGTACATAAAGCCAATGGAAAGTTGAAAGCTGCATGCAATCATTGCAGGAATGAGTATGCATGGAAATCCCATTCGCATGGAACCAGTGGGCTGAGAAGGCATCGTGAGAGATGTAAAATGTATCCAAGGAACCGAGGAAGGTAACAACAACTCAACCCCGAGGGAAAAGTTGTTTCTCGCAAGTATGATCATACTGTGTTTAGACAGATGGTAGCTAAGACAATAGTCCAGCATGATCTACCTTACTCGTACGTGAAGTGTGAAAAAGTGAGAGACACATGGAAGTATTTGAGTGCCGATGTCCAGACCATTTGTCGAAACACAGCGAGAGCATATGTGTATCAATTATATGAAAGTGAGAGAGACACATTGAAGAGGGAATTAGGCAGTCTTCCTGGACGAGTCCCTTTCACGACTGAATTGTGGACATCAGTGAAACGGGAAGGATATATGTGTGTGACAGCATATTACATTGATCGGAATTGGAAGTTGAACAGGAAGATCCTGGCTTTTTGTGCTCTACCTCCACCACATGACGGTATGAAAATTACGGTCCGCTTCCTTGATTCACTAAAAGAGTGGGTAGTTGATAAGAATGTATTTTCAGTCACCGTAGATAATGCTACAAGTAATGACTCGATGCAAGATATTGTGAATCTCAGCTGAATTTGATGTCTGACATAGAGTATTTCCATGTTAGATGTGCTGCTCACATACTAAACCTCATAGTGCAAGATGGGTTGAACGTTATTGGAGACTCATTACACAAAGTAAGAGAGAGTGTTAAGTATGTATTAGGATTGAAAACACGTGAAAATTTATTCCAAAAATGTGTGGATGCTGCGGGTGTAGAAGAAAGTGGGGGGCTAATATTGGATGTGTCGATAAGATGGAACTCACCTTAATATATGCTTGAAAGATCCATCAAGTACTGTAAAGCATTTGTTAAGTTGGAGACATTTGATAAGAAGAATAAAATGGTGCTCACACATGAGGAATGGACTAGAGCTGAGAATATATGATGTTTTTTAGGTCCTTTTGCGGTGATCAGAAGCTTGATGTCTGGTTCACATTACCCTACTTCCAACTTGTCTTTCTATCAGGTTTGGAAGATCCATAATTGGCTTCAACTGAATGAGGACAGTGGAGATGAGACTGTCAGATACATGGTGCCACCGATGAAAGAGAAGTTGGATAAACATTGGGAGGAAGTCAGTGTTGTTTTTGCAATGGCAGCAATATTCAACCCATGGTTTAAGCTTTCAATTGTTGAATGCTGTTTAGGGAAGATTGACATGAGCACATGTGATGCAAAGTTGAAGAACTTGCGTGAGAAGCTTAGTACTTTGTTTGAATCATTGGACAAAAATTCCAAGAATAACTCACCTTCTACAGAGCCACATGAGGCTATTTCACAAAAACCATGTGCGACAAGGTCAATGGGACTGTTTGAGAACTACGATGTGAGTGTTATTTCAATTTTTTCCTTTTGTTCATTTATTTTTAACCCCTCTATTTTTTTAAAAAACCTTAGGATTTCTTTGCATTTCGAAAATTCAGTGGCGTTGTGAGTGGAAAGACACTTCTAGAAGCTTATCTTGATGAACCATCATTGGACATTACTAATTTGCAGAGCTTGGACATCCTCGATTGGTGGAAAGATAATGCGAATCGGTATGGTGATCTGACTGCAATGGCATGTGATATGCTAAGTATTCCAATCACAACAGTGGCTTCGGAGTCCTCCTTTAGTATTGGATCGCGAGTTCTAAACAAATATAGGAGCCGTCTACTCCCCAAAAGTGTGCAAGCTCTGATATGCACTAGGAATTGGATCAAGAGATATGAATCTATGCACATGGTAAAGAACCTACATTATAATTTATTGTACAGTAATTATCCTAAATTCAAAGTAAATTAAGTTTTTGTATTATCAGATGAAGAAATCGATGGTGATGGTGAGGAAGAGAAATAACCTTCATTTGAATCTATTGTCGATGGAGAAGATGAAAACTGAAGATGAAGATGAGCATGTTTGAAATGTTATATTGATTTGGTGTTTTGCTTTATTACAATTTGAGATTTTTTTTCTTAAGTTGTTTGTTTTTGTTTGAGTACTATGATTTGGTGTTTTTCTAAAATTCAATTTGGTTCAGACTTCATTTCATCTTCTACATGCACTTTATGTTTGGTTATGTCTCTATTTATTATAATCATCTCATCTTATACATGCACTTGTTAATTGTAAATTGGTAATGCAGAAAATAGACTTGAAGAACTTATATGAAATTTAAATGATGTCAAGATTCTTCAATAAAACCAATCTGAAGCATCTTGGACCAGTCTGAAGCAACTTGGAGCAGTTTGATGCGTTTTAGAGAAGCCTACGCCATTGATGGGACGGTCATGATGCACCATTGACATCTAGCCCACGGAACGGCCCGTAAAAGACTGGATTTGACGGAACAGGATTGGGCTAACCTTTTGGAGACCGCGGCCCGTGCAGGACAATCCCGCCATGACTCGCGAGAAGACGAGCCCGCTGCAATACGGGACGGTACGGTACAGGAGGGGACGACTTGTTTGACCATCCTTCTTCTGGGTATGTAGAAGAAGGTATGGTCTAAAAAGAAGTCATATATTCTCTTAGATAGCGTTGTATCCAAAGGGATTTTGTTTTAGTTTTGTTCTTTTCTGGGTATGTATAATTCGAGAGTCCAAAATTACAGTCAGGTTGGTGATTTTATATTTTGATTGGTTCATATATTAATATATTTTTCATATATGCGTTTACGTATATAAAATTATTTTCTTTGATTATTATTCATATTTTATATATATTTTTTTAAAACATTATTACATATACACTTAATTATATAACAACCAATAGAAAAATAAACTGAAGAATAAAGTAAAAATTTTTACATTGAAATTCTAAAATGAAACTTATTTTGTAACAATTTTTTTTTGTCTATAGCGACACTTAATTTAAAATGAAGAGTAATATTTTGAAGTTTGTTCTTTGGGTTTGGATTTTTTTTACCAATGTTTTTTTTTTACTAACTATTTTTTTCTTTTACCAATGTTTAGTGATGAATTGATTGAGATTATACATAGGATACTTGGTTTTATGTTGTTGGGGAAGTTTATGTGTCTTCTCTCGGTATCCAGTCAACATTTAACGCAATAGGAGAAAATATTGTAATAAGAGTTACGAGTGCATTATTATGGCTTCTCTTTAATTTTATAATTTCAAATTTTTGCAAGATGAAAAAATTAATATCAAAAAGCATGAAAATGATTAGGTGACAAAGAATTTTAGTCTACTTTTATATGTTATAGATCTTGCGTTGGAATAGTTACTAAAATATTGGTTGTGGTTTCCCACACAGTGATAATATTTCTAGCAAAATATTTCTGGTATCTATTGATATGTAAAATGTTTTTTCTGAAAATAAGTATGAATATATAGAAATATATCAAATGGGAACTTGGTAAACATGTAAGAAGAAGATACAAATTTATCAATGGAGAGAGTTTGTTTTGCATTCAGAAAGTGGAAGCATTACGATGAACAATGGAGAGTATGTTACAACATTCGATATTTCAGACTTTAGAACGGATTACAAGAATTTGATTGCCATAATTAAAGAATTTCATGCTTGGCCAAGCTTTGCAATAAAATTGGAGATGATCGAAACTCTACAGATATGCTTCCCAGACTTTAGGATCATTCGTATCCCACGAACGCACAATCAGATTTCAGATTCTCTAGCTAGGACTACAATGTCTTTACATAGAGAGTTTTGTTTTACTCTTTGTTCTATTTAATTTATTCTGGTTACCAAGACCACCTTAAATTTGAGTAACAGAATAACCGTTCAGTGTAAAAAAAACATGTAAGGAGAGGACACCCTGTTCATCAACCATTTACCTTTGTATATAGAAAGATCAAATGGGAACTCGGTAAACATGTAAGAAGAGGACACAAAACTATCAATGGAGATAGCTTGTTTTGCATTCAGAAGTGGAAGTATTACGATGGACAATGGAGAGTATACTACAACATTCGATATGTCTGACCTTGAGACAGATTAAAAGGATTTAATCGCCATAATTAAAAAACCTCATGTTTGACCAAGCTTTGCAACATAATTGGAGAGGATCGAAACTCTGAACAAAACTAATACAACACAAAACCTGAAATCTAAGTATTTACAAAAAATATTATAAATATTTTTCCCGCGGTATAGCGCGGGTATTTACCTATTATATTACAACGGCACTTAAATTTGAAATATATGGAGTATTTAGTAAATATTACAACGGCACTTAAATTTGAAACATATGGAGTATTTAGTACCCAGAATTTGCCTTTATAAAATATATCCATCCAATTATTTATATATGACTACCGTTTATGTATTAAAGAATTTTATTTTAAAAATGGGAAAATTAAATTCTCTGTTAGAAATGACTGTCTCTAACCAATTCAAAACAATCATTATGATAAGCTAGATATATTATTTCTATAACACTACAAGAAAACATTTTCTTTACTATGGCTATATTTGTGGTTAATTCATCGTAATAGGACCATTACGACTAATTAACAAGGAAACACGTTTCGTTGGTAATCGCCCGTCGTGATGGACTTTTCATCGTAAAGTCCACGTAATGTTACGAGGAAAGAGGGTCGGTGTAAAAGACAAGTAGAAAGGTTCGTCGTAACCTCAACGTTAACTTCCCTAGTAAACTCCTCGTTCTATTTCCACATAATTACCTCGTAAATGTTCGATGTTAACTCCATGTAAATGAACGAGGAGATTACTAGTAGTACATGTAAAGTCGTAGTAAATATTACAACAAACTTACTTGTAATTAGATGTTAACTCGTTGTAAAATTTACGAGGAATTTACTTGGATGAATATATAATTTACAATTTTTTAAAAGTTTTAAATATTTTTATTTATAATATTCGTTATTTAAAATATAAAACCAAAAATTTTAAATTTTTTTTTTTAAAAAAAATCATTATATAAAAAATAAAATAATATATAAATTTATAATACAAAAGCAAAAAAATAAAAATAAAAACTACGGCATGTTGTTGCGGACGTACTCGTCGGAGAGGGTGAGTTCCGGGCTGGGTCGACCGGTTGACTCGAGAGGATGTTGCTGCATTACAAGAGCCGCTCGTCTTTCATTTATAGCTCTCTGCATAACCGGGTTATCGGTCGCCATGATGTCCAACAAATTCTCAAGTGACTCCAAACGCTCCTGCTGGAGTCCCTGCGAGACCGCATCTGAGAAGTTTCCTCATCCCATCTCGAAGTGTATGAAGAAGTTGCCTTTGGGACTTTGTTAACGGAGCCTATTTGCACCGTCCGTCCTTTCTTTCTAGGAGCCACCTTGTTTCAAAAAAAAATTATATAATACATTAATATTGAAATATTAATTAATATAATAGAATTAAAATTTATTCAAAAATTTTACCTCTTTGAAAATCCGGTCGACTTCTTCTGTAGTCAATGTGACAGGTGACCCATCGGGAGCCTACTGGATTAGTTGTGTTTGCCGTTCCTCAACCCGAGAAACCACATCGCTATAGAGTTTCTCGGAACGTGGATCCACAAAAACTCCATCTGGTGTGGCGTGAGTCATTCTGAATAGCTCAGTCAGAGATGGCATGACTCCGGTCTTCTCGGCCTACAAACAAAATAAAAGAGTTAATTTTTTTTAATTACGTAATTAATAAATGAAATTAAAAAAATTTAAATATTAAAAAATTAAACTTACAACATCTAGACGAATCCCAACGTGAGGCTTTTGGCCGGTTCTATGAAGCATGGGTTCATTGCCGTACTTATCCTTCGTTCTTTGGGAAGAAGAGCACGAGTTAGACTTTTTGATGGAGGCAGGTAGGCTCCAATAGCGGATGAGACCATTCCATACAAAGTTCGAGATCTCCTTGGGCTTCCCATCATAACCGTAGAGTTCCCATTTTTCCTTCTAATCCGAGACGGTGTTGCAAAGACGAGTATTGACTTTTGCTACAAAAGCCTCTTTCACCTTCTCATTGATCGATAATGGCCAATGCCACTTTTTTCTGAAACCAAAAATGATAATTTTAAAAATATTAAAAAATATAAAATCAAATATTAAATATTATAAAAATATTTACCGCAAACATTTTAAACCACGTTATCTTCACGTGGTCTGGAGTCATAGTCCAATTCGGATGAGCCTCGAGAAAATACCCCTTCATCGTGTCTGAAACACTCTGGCTAACGCGGTTGTTTGCTCCAAACCTAAAAAAAATAATATAAAATTTGTTAGAAAAAATAAAAAATAAAAAAAAACTAACCAATAAGTTCCCCGCCTACGATCGGGGTCCAAAATATCTAAACCTTCTCGCCCCGGTTGGGCAAGAAGATCCTCCACAGTATAGGCAGCATATGCTGCACTCGGAGGTACCCGCAAGTCTGGATGAACCTGATCACCACCTGCGGATGCGGGAGCGGGAGCGGGAGCGGGAGCAGGACCGGGAGGTGGAGCAGGACCGGAAGGTGGAGGCATCTCATGATATGGTATATCATTGGCGGGATAATACGCCTGAGAATCCGGCACACGCTCGGAAGATGACGGTCCGGAAGACGATGTCCCGATACCATCAGTACCAAACAGCTCACTATACATAGGAGGTAGTCTAATCGGTCTCGGTCTAGCAGCCATCTAAATGAAAAAAATGTCATCAACTGTTTATCTTAAACTTATTACCAAAACTAATTAATACGTAACTTAATTACGTAACCTAATCATCTAAACTAACTACCTAAACTATTTACCTAATTAACTACCTAAGCTAAACTAAGAAAAAAAAAAGAAGAAAGAGAAGGTTACCTTGAGAGGGAGAGGAGGTTGGGGGGAATGAACGAGGTGAATAGCCTCGTATGAGAGTGTGCTTATATAGATAATTATATTCCTCGTAAGTTCATCGTAAACTTACAAGGCTTTTACAAGGCCCGTGTTTTTATTATGACGAAGTTACCACGCCCGTGTTTTTCACGTTACGACGAAGTTACCAGGCCTGTGTTTTTATTACGACGAAGTTACCAGGCCCATGTTTTTCACATTACGACGAATTTACCAGGCCCGTGTTTTCCAGAGTACGACGAAGTTACCAGGCCCATGTTTCTATTACGACGAATTTACTAGGAACTATATGAATCCTCGAAAAATCAAATCCCTAAACTCCAAAGTATCCTCGAAAATCAAATCCCTAAACTCCAAAGTTTCTATAAACCCTAAACTTTTAGTAATTTTTAAACCGAAATGAATACTTATTAAACCGAAATAAATACTTTTTAAAAGTAATTTTTTAAACCGAAATTATTACTTATTATATTAAACAACATTTGTTACATATCCGTTAATTGATATAAAAGAACAACATTTGGTACATATTCCCAACATTTGGTACATATTTTACATCATTCGGAATCTTTCGAGTTCTCATCAACATCAGGAGAATCATCATCGCTACCTTCGAACTCGTCTTCACATTTTTCATCCATCACATCGTCGGGAAGATCTTCGTATTGATGATTATTCAGATCAATAAGAAAGATTTCATCATTTTGTTGATCAGGTACTTCTACTTCAGTGACACACGCTTCTTCTTGCAAATGTGGTTCTTCTCCAGCAATTATTCGTCCACGAGGTGTTATCTTGATAACAACTAACCTAGTTATTCCTGAACTTCTAAGGAGAGGGTATGGAATGAAGCTAACTTGCTCGCTTGAGAAACTAAGATGAAAGGTTCGAATTTGTTGTATCTTCTTGAAAAATTGACAGCCACAACACCGAATTTGTTAAACCGAACACCCATGTTCACAACAGGGTCGAACCACTCACATTTGAAGAGGATACATCTGAGCTTCAATAATCCCGCAAATTCTACTTCAATAATCTCCTGCAAAATTCCATAAAAGTATGTTTCGCCTTTCACACATATTCAGTAGTTACTTGTTGCCCGACGACTCCCATAGTCGTATGTATGAAACGTAAAACTGCGTGTAAAATACATATGTGATGTGGTGACTTTTGCTACTGGACCTCGGACTAAATCGTGAAACCATGGGGGGTAATATTGATCATCATCTTCAACCTACAAAAATTAGTATGTTAACAATTTATATTATATTATAGTGTTCATTACTTACGTAATATTTGTGCTATATATATTAACTGGCATTTTAACCACATAACATAGTGTTGATCTTTTCGTCGGTCCACTTCAGTTGCAGATACTCCAGGTATTGCTGCTTCAACTTGCGTTACAAAAGAACTGCAAATTAAATGAATGTATTCACATCAATACAAAATTGTACTTCATATAATTTAAATTCACATAACTATTTACCTTTCAAATGAACGTGTTACTGAATGCTCGCAGTTAAGCATAATATAAGTGTGGGCACTATGCTTATCCTCGTCACTAGACCACCATATTTCTCGCAATCTACCACCAAACCGTCCAATTTGGAAGAAAATATCAGAAACATTGCTTATTAGATATGTGGGGACGACTCCACCATCATCATATCTTCTAGAAACTCTTTTTCTTGTGCGTACTGTTGGTGCAAAGTAGTATGATGTGAAGTGAGATGTTTCCGTTGTCAAACTTCCAGCAATTATTGAACCTTCCACCTTCGCAAGATTTTTTGCTTTCCCTTTCAAATGTTTCATAGTGCGCTCATACGGATACATCCATCCATGGTGAACATGACCACGAAGAAATGCCTCGTATGCGAGGTGAACAACAAGATGTTCCATGACGTAAAAAAATGTTGGAGGTAAAATTTTCTCTAAGTTGCACAATATGATCGGAATTTTATCATGAAGTTGTTTGATAGCCTTGAATGTACGTGTGCTTAGGTCTCTGAAGAATGTTGCATATTGCAAAATTGATCCAGTAAATAACACTTCATAACATATGTATATATAATATTAACTAATCAACAATATTTACCTGCAAGTGCTTCATGTACCTTTGCTGAAAGCAACTCAGCAAAAGCGAATGGAAGTAGTTGTTGCATAAACACATGACAATCATGACTCTTCATTCCTGAAACCTTTGACCATGTTCAACACATCTTGAGAGATTAGAAACAAATCCATCAGGGAACTTAACTTCTGATTGAACCCAGTGAAACAAAGTCGTCTTTGCTTCTGATGACAATCGGAAGATAGGAGCTGGAATGTTTCCATTGCTTTTGATATGTAACTCATTTCTTGAGAAAATATCAGGTAAGTCCATCCTTGAATTTTTGCTATCTTTTGTCTTTCTTGTGACGTTCAGTATTGTATTCATGATGTTGTCAAAGAATTTCTTCTCTATATGCATAACATCGAGGTTGTGGCGTAAAAGAAGATCCTTCCAATAAGACAGCTGCAAAAATATATTCTTCTTATGCCAATTGTGACTGACCCCATATCCATCAGGCATATTTCCAGGAACATGCCAGTTTCCTCCACGTGGAACAATTTTCTGAGCTTCGTAGTAATCAATTTGCGCTAGGATCTATTCTCCAGTGAGATATGGAGGAGGACTATCCCTTACAACTTTTTTGTACCTAAACAATGTCTTATTTCTTCGGTATGGATGGGTAAGGGGAAGAAATCTATGATGACAATCAAACCAACAACTCTTCCTACCATTCTTCAATTGAAGAGCATCTGTTGATCCAAGACAATGTGGACAAGATAACCTTCCATGTGTAGTCCATCCAGAAAGCATACGATAAGCAGGAAAATCACTTTTCGTCCAAAGAAGAACTGCTCGCATCGTAAAATTATTTTTCATGTAACAATCATACGTCCTCACCCCTTCTGACCACAAGTCCTTCAGCTCTTGTATCAATGGTTGAAGAAAAACATCTAGCGACCGCTTTGGATGCTTCAGACCAGGGATTAATATGGTCAAGAATAGATATTCTTGTTCCATGCACATCTCCGGAGGCAGGTTGTACGGCGTAAGAATGACTGGCCATAAAGAGTATTGTCTCCTAGACATTCCAAATGGACTAAATTCGTATGTGCATAATCCAAGATAGACATTTCTAATATTTCTTGCGAAATCTGGGTGTACCTTGTTGAAATGTTTCCAAGCTCTTGCATCTGATGGATGAGCAATCTCGCCATCCCGCTGGACATGTTCAGCATGCCACCTCATCGCTGTGGCAGTCCTCTCAGATTGATATAATCTTTTCAGCCTATCTGTAACTGGTAAGTACCACATCCTTTGGTACGGTACCCTATTCCTTCCACATCCTTGCGGTTTGAATCGTGGCTTCTTGCAGAATCGACACTTTTCTAGCTTCTCATCATCTCTCCAGTAGATCATGCAGTTGTCGATGCAAACATCTATTATCTCCGATGGCAACCCAAGACTATAAACCAATTTCTGAATCTCGTAACAAGAATCAGCTGACACGTTGTCTTCTGGCAAATACTCTTTAAACAACTTGGCCCATGCATTCATGCAGTTCTCAGGTAAATTATGATTTGTTTTAATATTCATCATCCTAGCTGCAAGAGACAATTTAAAGTGGTCTTCTCTACAACCAGTGTTGATTGGTTGATTTGCAGCATCTAGCATTTCATAAAACATTTTTGTATCCAAATTAGGTTCTTCAACATTTCCAGTTTCATCTGCTATTGTTGTAGTAGTTTCTAAGAATGCATTAGTAATCATGTCGTGAACCCTATCATGATCTACCATCTGTTCAGCACCCTTATTATATTCGCTATGCAAATGATTTGGTTCGCCATTATTACTGACATTCTGAAAATTACTATTACTACTGCTAGCTTCATTTCCTCCATAACCTTCTCCATATTGAAACCAAATATAATACTGTGGTGTAAAACCTCTGTGTACTAAATGTTTCCACACAATTTTAGTATGGGCAAATTTTGAATTCTTGCATTTCTAACAAGGACAGAACATCTTCCCACTTTCCTGCGTGAGCGGTGTACAGGCTGCCTGATTCATGAACGTCTCTAGCCCGCTAAGAAATACATTCGTCACTCTATCGTTAGAATCTTTATGCGTATACATCTAACTCCACAATTCGAAAATATTTCTTCCATCGGAGATTTTTTTGAGTTGTTTTTGTTTGTTTTTTTTTGTGGTGGTATGAAATGAGAAATGCTCATATATATAGAAAACCCACGAATATTGGTAGGTGGAAGTTTACAACGTATTTACAAAGATATATTTACTATGATATTACATGTCTCTAACATATAGGTCACAACGTATTTACAACGATTTAAGTTACACATTAAAGTCGTGTTCACCTACCAATATTCGTCGTAAAGCACTTGTAACTTTACGACGACTTTACAACGAAACTGAAAAACAAAAATTGGATAAATATTTTTCTGGATTACTTCCACAAAACTAAAGGGAGTTCACAGTCATCGGAACGGTCTTATCAACTCCTCATACCTATTCATCGAATTCTCGAGGAAAAGCTATGAGGAGTTGATTAGAACTGTTCTCCTGTCTGTCCACGCCTTTTAATTTCCTGGAAAATCGATACATAAGTCATTGGATTTTTTTTCTTTCATTTTTTTATGTTTTATTTTGTGGTGTTGTTAGGATTGATTAGGAATGACATATATATAGGAAATTTTCGAGCTTGGTTGGTAAAGATTTAACAACGAATTTACAAGGAAACAATTTACTAGGATTTTACAAGTCCTTTGTACATGCTTTACAACCATGTTACAACGAAAGTAGTAACTTAAGAACACGTTTTTGTTTACTATAAACGGTTTCTCGTAATGCGGTTGTAATTTTACTTCTGCTTTAGGACGAAACTCCTTTTACTAGTACACTAGTCGTAAAATAACTCGTCAGTTACGACGAATGGCTTTCGTTGTAATGTTACTAATTCTTTACGACGAATTTTAATTTCCTCGTAATCTAATAGTTAAGTACTCGTAAATTACGAGGAAATATTTTACTCGTAATTCTTCCTCGTTAAAGACGTGTTTTCTTGTGGTGTAATTAATAAATTATACTAATAAATTAGGTATAAATCAATAAAGGGAATTCGGCCATAAAAACACGAACTTTGCACGAATTGCCAAAAAAGACATGAACTTTTGGGCTGGCCGAAAAAACACAAACTTTTCATTGACTTTAGAATTAATTAACAATGTTTTCGTTTACTTGCCAATTTAGCACGCGGTCACCAAATTTGAAAGAAAAAATTGATGTCGTTTATTGTTGGCGTTAGGTGAAATGACATCGTTTTACGTGATTTGAAAATAAAAACAAGTAGACCATTGAATTCAAACTCGGGTTGATTGGATAATGTCAAGGTACTTCACCACTAGGCTAGTGGTCCTTTTAATGTATTTACTAACATAGTTAATTTTATTTGGTACTCATTGAATATAAAAAAAAAATACTCGAAAAACTTAAAAAAATCTTTAAAATATCAAAAAGAAAACTGAAAATAAAGAAATTTTCTATAAAATTAGTTTTAAATTAAAATTAAAATAAAATTTTATTTTTCCTTAATAAAAATCAAAAAACTTCCAAAGTTTTATTTTTTAAAAAAAAATTAGTAAAAATCGAAATTAATTATACACACATAAAGATACCCACATATTAAATTTAAGTTAAAATGCTTAAAAAAATATTATACCCATTATGAGTGCAAATTTAAATTTTAGCTGATACATGTAACTTTAATTATTTTCTTTTTCTTTGAATATTTAATTTTTTGGAATTTATAAAATGAAATTTTTGGAAGATTACTGATTTTTTTAAAGAAAAAAAATATTTTTAATTTTAATTTCAAAATGAATTTTATAAAAAAAAAATTTATTTTTCAATTTTTTGAAATTTTAAAGATTTTTTAAGTTTTTAAAGAATATTTTTATATTCAATCAATACCAATAAAAGTAAATGTGTTAGTAAATATATTGAAAGTGTCACTTGCTTAGTGGTAAAATACTTTGACATTTGATCCAATAAAAAAAAATAAAATAAAAGATCTAGCTTTAGATGGGCGGCTGACAAAAAGAAAAAAAAATAATAAAATTTTAGTTTTTCTTAATAAAAATCAAAATCTTCCAAAATTTTAATTTAAAAAAAAATATTGGTGAAAAATTGAAATTAATTATACACACATAAAAAGATACCCACATATTAAAATTAAATTATAATGCTTAAAATAAATATTGTACATATTATGAGTGCATTTTTAATATTTAGCCGATACATGTAACTTTAATTTTTTGCTTTTTCTTTGAATTTTTAATTTTTTAGAATTTTTTAAAAAATAAAAATTTTGGAAGATTTTTAATTTTTTTACAGAAAAAAATAAAATTTTATTTTTAATTTTAGTTTCAAAATTAATTTTATAAAAAAATTCTTTAATTTTTCAATTTTTTGGAATTTTTTTAACAAAATTAAGTTTTTAGAGAATTTTTTTATATTTAATCAATACCAGTAAAAGTAAATGTGTTACTAAATATATTTAATGTGCATCTAATCTATTGGTAAAATACCTTGCCATTTGATCTATCAACCCGAGTTCGAATCCAAGGGTCTATTTGTTTTTATTTTCAAATCACGTAAAATGACGTTGTTTCATCTCATTTGAAAACACCGTCGTTTCACTTAACGCCTATATTTAATGTCGAGTTAACACAGTCTTAACGGCTCGTTAACGGTGTGTCAAAATGGTGAGTCAATCGTAAATTAAACTAACAAAGTCAACAAAAAAATATAAATTTCTTTTGGCCAGACTCGAGTACAGGTTTCTTTTGGTAGTTCATGCAAATTTAGTGCAGAATTCTCAATCAATAAAAAGCATGTACAAACAAATTAACGTGCGACGGAGCATATATCACATTCCACTGATGAATAAGCTAGCAAGATTCGTTTTAACGTACACATGTCTCTCCATTACTCCAATAATCCAAAACCCTAAAGCATATGGAAATGGTAGGAACAATTTTTTCTTCTAGGGTTTTGTGGCAATAAATTAGTGGCGATCCCCTATATATTAATTGAGAAACATTTGAAAAATTGTAACCTCAATTTTGTAATAATTAAAAAAACGCACATGCTTACGTGTCACTCAATTAGGTAGTTAATTACATTCAATTGAAAAATAAGTAGGTCCACATTCGATTTTTATATGTCGCTAGATATATTTGTTGGTCAAACTATATGATATTTATGATAGAAGCATTTATGATTGTCCTGCTAGATATAATTACTATTTTATTTTTTTTTCCTTAAATAAAAGCTACGAAATTACCATAAATGACAAATATATATATATGACAGTTAATGTTTCTAATAATAAATATTTGATAATAATTTGTATCTCCTCCATCATTTTTCTTTAATTTATATTATTAAAATAAATCAAACAATCAAATTAGCTATAAAATTAAACTTTAGATATTTTTTCGTATATGTTATATTTTGAATTTAAAAAACCAAGAATAAATGACAAAAACTATTAAAATTATTATGTTAAAAATTAATGATCAATAGTTTAACATTTTTATTATAAAAAGATACACATGATTTTAAAACCATATGAGTAAAAAGTATCATTCAATAATTAAAAAAATGTATATAGATTAAACTATATACCATATAAGATTACATACTTATTTTAATTTCAAATGTAAATGAATTTTCAAGAACACTTATAAATTATAAACGTATTAAATTTTTCACATTGAAATTTTTTGTTATCAATGATTTAAATATATTAGGTTTTTTTTTAATTTTCTATTTTTAAAGATATTAACACAATCGATAATATGGTTATTTTGGTATATACCATACAAACCGAATGTATGTGATTTTATAAAAACCGTAAGATTTGGATATGGTTTGATTTATAATCGATTAAACTGAAAGATGTAAATATGTATATCTATTTGTTATATGAGTTGAACTATAATTATGATTTATAAATCACTTAAAATATAATTAACTAACAATTTAATGCAACTGGGGCTTCTTATTTTCTTCGTCTTTTTTTTTAATATTTTTTTCTTTTTTTTTAATAAGAACTAAATTGAAGTAAAAATTATAAATTTGATGGACAACAATTAGTTGAAATTCTTTACAATTTTTTTTAATCTTTAAATAAACAGAGTTGTGTTCAATCGAAGACATATTAATTTGATGAACACTAAATATGGAAGAATATAAAAACTTTTATTTCATGCTTCTGTTTTCTTTTTATTTTCAAAATTTAGAGATTTGATATTAATTCTAGATTTGATCATTTTATTAGATCATAGAAGCCTTTTTTTGTTTTTTATTCTTTTAGTTAAATAAATAATATTTTTTTAGTAAATGACTTTTTGACAATATGACTCTAAATATGATCATATTATTTAATTTTATAATATATAATATGATTTCAAACTAAATAATGATGTATTTGGTATAAAATTGAATAAACTAAAAACCAATATATAAACCAAATCAAACTGAAGTAAATATGGATTTAGATTAGTTGTAATATTTTAATAACCAAAATACTGAAACCCGATATCCAGATTGAACATCCTTAATCTAGATGAAACCGAACTTTTGTATCATTTTCCAAAACATAATAAAAATAATAACTTCATTCCGCGCAGGGCGCAGATCTTATCTTAATTTTATAGTATATGTATATTCTGAACGCTTTTAGAATAGTTTGGAAATATATACGTTTAATGGTTTGAACGTTTTGACCACTTATATGATTTTTTCATATCTAAACTTAAATTCTTAGAATATCTCAACCCCACTGAAAAAAAACTGCAAAACAAAATAGAAAATGCAGCGATAAACAAATAAAAAAGACACTTCTCTAAATATAGAATAAGAAAGAAAGTTTTGATATGCTTCCCAGACATGTGAAAACCTCAAGTGGGTCACAGAAACTGAAATGTCACGGTGGCTTGTGCCCTAGTCGAAGTTCAAGATCAGGTTCATCCACTGATGTTTTTTTGAGTCCCTTTCATCGAGCCAATGCTCTCATCATCACCTGTCGAATATTCTATATGCCGAGGAGGAACCTATACCCGCGAATTCAATACTGAAAAGTTAAGGATGGTCGAAGAAACAAAGTCAAACCATAAAAATTAACCGTATCACTGGACAGGCCCAGTCTTTGGCATGTGCCTTACGTACAATTGTACAGGACCCGTTTATTTTTAAAAAAATATTAATATATATATATATATATATATTGTTATCAATAACCTTTTTTACATATAATTAGGGATGGACATTCGGGTACCATTTGGTTTGATTAGATTATGGTTGGTTTAGATCTTTGCGGACTTGGTTAGAATCTTTGCAGGTTCGGTTTGGGTTTAGGTTCGGATAAACCACTAGTTTTTATAAAAAGATTAAAGTTCATGTATACTTTAAATTTCTCAAAATATAAAAATAAAAAATACTATATAACATATAAATTTGAATAATGAATGCCAAAATACATAAACATAACATAAAATTGGTTTATCAATAAATATTTCAAGTATTTTTGGTATTTGGAGCATCGTTTAGCTATTTTAAAAATGTACATTTTAACTATTTTATATATTTCTAAGTATTTTGGAAAATTAAAAAACATCTCATGTATTTTGTATATTCTTAGATGTTAAATTTAAAAATAATTAATATATTTAAGTATATAAATCTGGTTCGAGTACACTCGGATACCCGAAATATTTCGATTCGGTTTCGATTCTCTAGATACCAAAATTTCGAATCTGTTTGGATATCTAACCAATTTTGGTTAAAGATTTGTACTACTTTTTGGATTAGATTTGGTTCGGTTATTTGGATTTAGTTTTATTTCCCAACCCTATTCTTTTTACTGTAACAAAATTTTAAACGAAAGGGATGATGGTTGATATTGATTTTCGGTATGGAACAATTTTTTAAAAAAATTAAACCAAAACACACTTATTATACACACTTATTATGTACGTGATCGATTTAGTAAATCATTAAAAATGTTCAAGACCCATTAAAAACGATTGGCTGAACTTAAAAAAAAAACGTTACTACTGGTCACAAAACTTTTAATGTGAGATTTTTACCATTTTTAATAATTTATGGTTGTTTAAAAAAATTCAAAATATAACATATAATAAAAAAAACTAAATTTTTAATTATATGATTAATGTGATTGTCTAATTTCTTTTAATAATATAAATTAAATAATAAGTGAAGAGGATAAAAAATTGTTATCGGATCTTTATTATTCATTATCATTAATTGTGATATATATGTTAATCATATTAGGTAATTCCGTAAATTTTATTTAAAGAAAGAGTAGAGAATATTCGTTTGTACACTACTAATAAAATATGATAGTTAGTTTAATAAAAATATAACATATGTTTAGTTGGACCAATATATTTTTCTAAGAATTCTGAAAATCATTCTCATTGTGATACGTGACTACAAAAAAATATTGTAATACTCCAAGATTTATATATAGGGGATTGTTAGGAATTATCGATCATTTGATTGCTTAACTAAATAACACATAGAGTTTGATCACCGAGTTCCCGGCCTCTAGCACGGTACATCTCGGGTGGGAACCGTCTCCCACAACATCCACTATCAAGGGGTTTACACAAATGCTCTAAGCGTTTTACACAACAAAGAATAAGAAAAATCAAAGAAACTCTCTCCCTCAAAGACATGAC
The DNA here is from genome assembly GCA_932364175.1 of Eruca vesicaria subsp. sativa. Lineage (NCBI taxonomy): Eukaryota > Viridiplantae > Streptophyta > Magnoliopsida > Brassicales > Brassicaceae > Eruca > Eruca vesicaria. The sequence goes on from CAKOAT010996668.1 coordinate 265,474, forward strand.
TCGAACAATGTCTTGCCCTAGTTTCTTCTACTCTTGATCTCTCTCTAACTCTTTTTCTTTGTCTCTTGTGTATTAGGGTTTGTCCCGGATGATCTTGCTTTCACGTTTACATTCTCTATTTTTAAGTCAAACCATAGCCGACGTATTTTCATAATTCTTTTTCCTGTTGAACTTATGTTGTTGCCGTCATTGACCTTAAAAGGAAATCTTCATAATGATGGGCTTCTTTGTCATGGATTGAATAAGAATTGGACCTATTTTTAACTATCTCCACCTTAGGGCCAAATTGTTATCTTTACTCTTGTTTCTTGTAGCATATTCTGAATATGTTGGTCTCCTAGTATTCTCTCTCGTAACTTTCCTTACGTGCCATGCATCCATTTATTAGCACACTCTTGAACCTTCTATTGGACTAACACATGTATGGACCATGTGCTAGGAGCCCATTCAACACTGGTTATTAGGAGAATAAAATAGTTCATATATTTTTTTTTCCCACCGTCGATGAAAACAAAATTGTAGAAGACGGTAAACCGGATCAACATAAATGATAAAATAGAACCGGAGTTAAGGAAGTAGATGATTCAGAAAGATGATAATAAGAACATGGAGACGAGATATAATCTATTTCCTTAACTTTGAATATTCTCTTCGTAGTGAGACAAAACTGTACGAATACCGAGTCCCAGGATATAACCATGCAGACGAATCATGCTTCACTCGTGAAACGACCTAACGAACTAGAATTCTACGAAACACTCTTGTATTGACTTACGCTAAGAGATTTTCTCAGTTGGTTTTCTCGATGTGAAAAAGTAGTGAAAAATATGGAGGAGAGGTAGTATATAAAGAAGAGATGAGGAGTGGGTTTTCGAAACTGTTGAAAACGTTTTCTGAAAATCTCTCAAAGATCACGGAGTGGAACGTTGAGCAGCTTTCCACACAAGTTTCTCTCTTTGTTGACTCGTACTGTTCTATCTCGAACAGATAAACTTTGTGTCGTTTTTAAGCGAACTACACGTCGTTTATTACACAAAAGTCATGCTGTTTTTTTTTATAAATGAAATGGCAAAACGTTGAGCTTAACTTGGTCTAAAAACAATCTTATTGGGCCGGAGGCCCTTCACCAAGACCCAAGACCCAAGATCCACGACGCACGCGCCAGCGCCAAGCCGGACGGCGGCGGCGGTGCGCGCGTGGGGGGGGGGGTGAGTCCAGTCTCTCACATGCGCCATTTGAACAAGTGATAGAGTGAGTACATATATAAATCACTCTATTTCACCTCTCCTATCTGATGTGGGACAAATCTCATATGTTTCATTAGAGCTAACATGGCTTTTAATTAACCCATTAGCCCATTTCTTTTCAATAACTACCTTTTTATTAAATAGCCATTAGGCTTTAAATAAAATGGCCCAACAATCCCCCACATTAAAAGAAATGACTCTAAATATATGCAGTCTGTATGCAGACTCGATAGACTTATATCAAACTATACTTAATCTAATCCTGACTAGACCAGACAGACTTATCGAGAGTGTTTGCGAAAAAATCACTGTGTTTGAGTTGGTGGCATTTTTAAGCCTTGAACCACTCATAATTAATATCTGTCGGGTTTACTTTACCAGAAGGTGAACATGATGTCTTGAACCAACCGGTGTTTTATGTAGAACGAGACAACATGAATAACGCAGCTTCATTTCCTCGTAGAACTAAGTTCTCTATTGTGTTCATTGTGGCCCTGAACTATTCCTGGTTTTCATGAGTGAACTTAGAGAATATAGCGTTGTATTCATTCTCCTAAAAACGGCCTTATTTCACACTCACTAGGTGATTGACCATGAAAAGTATTGAGTAATACTCCGCTTTAGAAGCTATGGAATCATTAAAAGCTTATGCTTATCCTTCTTACATTCATTAGCACTTTTATCATCTTAAGATCTGGGAAGAGACTACTTTGTCTCAAGTGCTTTGTTCAGATTCTGTTTGATTTTGTTTTCCCTTTGAACCTACTTCTTGGGATCTCCAGTCATGATAGGTAGGGTTGCAGTCAAGCTTCCTCAGTTATTATAGGCTTTAAACTCATTCCTTTTGATGATTTAGCAACAACATCTCTTGGCAAACCTTTAGTAAATGGATCCGCTAGGTTGTCAACCGATTTGATGTAGTCTATTGTAATTACACCAGTTGAGATAAGTTGTCTAATGGTTTTATGTCGTCTTCTGATGTGACGAGATTTACCATTGTAGAGATTATTCTAAGCCCGAGCTATAGCTGATTAACTATCACAATGTATGTGTATAGCTTGCACAGGTTTCTCCCACATGGGAATATCTTCCAAAAAAATTCTAAGCCACTCAGCTTCTTCAGCTGCTTTGTCTAAGGCTATAAACTCATATTCCATGGTGGATCTGGCTAGAAATGTTTGTTTGGTAGATTTCCAAGATATTGCTGCTCCTCCTAGTGTAAAGACATATCCACTTGTGGATTTTGAGTTTTTAGAATCTGATATCCAGTTAGCGTCACTGTATCCTTCTAAAACTGCTGGTTCTTTACCATAGTGAAGCCCAAAATCTTTGGTGTAGCACAGGTAATTGAGTACTCTCGTTATAGCTTTCCAATGTGTATGACCTGGATTACTTGTATATCGACTGAGTACGTTTACTGCATGCGCTAGATCTGGTCTGGTGCAATTGGTTAAGCACATGAGACTTCCAATCACACGTGCATACTCGTTTTGTGAAACCGCTTCCCCTAAGTTCTTCGTCAAGTAACTCGTCAAGTGCATTTGGGGATCTAACAGAGTTTTTTCCGTGCTCTTAGAGTAATTTTTAAATCTCTCCAATATTGTTTCAGCATAATGAGCTTGGGTTAGTGTAATTCCTTTTGAATTTCTTGTGACTTTAACTCCGAAAATTACATCCATTTGATGGATTTCTAGGTCTCTTAAGGCTGCGATTGCTATCATCAGTCTTATTGATGTTATTCTCGTTACTAGAGAATATGTATCAAAATAGTCATGGCCTTCCTTTTGTCGGAATCCTTGAACTACATGCCTAGCTTTGTATTTTCCACCAGGTTTTCGTGTCATTCTCCATTTATTTTCTAATGCTTTGCAGCCAAGTGGTAAATCTGTTATGTACCATGTATGATTTTGCATGATAGAATCAAATTCACTTCTGACAGCTTCTTTCCAAAACGAAGCTTCTGGTGAAGCCATGGCCTCTGCCAAAATTTTTGGAACATTTTCTACTAGAAATACCATTAAGAAATCTTCTCCAAATGATTTTTTCTTTCGCTCCTTCTAGGTTTATCTTTTTCATTTTCTGAAATATCATTTGTAGAAATCTTGACGTTTGTCTCAGTTTCTGAATCATTTTCGTTGTCTCTTTCTTCTCGAGTTCGCTTTGAACCTTGATTTTTCCTTGCATGGAAAAATATTTTCGAAGAAAGATGCATTTCTTGATTCCATTACTGTATTTTCATGAATATCTGATATGTTAGATTTATGTACCAAAAATCGATAAGCACTACTGTTATGAGCATATCCAATGAAGATGCAATCCACTGTTTTATGTCCAATGGTGACCCTTTTTGGTGGTGGTACCGCAACTTTTGCCAAGCACCCCCACACTTTATGGTATTTATACGATGGTAAATTACCTTTCCATAATTCATATGGAGTTTTGCCAGTTACTTTGTGTGGAATTTTGTTGAGGATATAATTAGTGGTAAGCAGTGCTTCCCCCCACATGTTCTGGGGTAACCTGGATTCATGCAACATTGCATTCATCATCTCTTTTAGAGTTCGATTTTTGCGTTCAGAAAGTCCACTAAATTCTGGTGAGTAAGGGGCTGTAGTTTGATGGATTATTCCATGTTCTTTACAGAATTCATTGAATGTCCCATCATACTCGCCTCCTCTATCGCTTCTAACTATTTTAATAGTTGTTTGAAGCTGATTTTCTGCCTCGAGTTCAAATTCTTTGAATTTTTCTAAGGTTTCATCTTTGCTATGTAATAAGTATACATAACAATATTTTGTACAGTCATCTATAAAGGTCACAAAGTACTTTTTCCCACCTCTAGTTTGTATATATTTTAAATCACATCAATCGGTGTGAATTAAGTCTAGAGGTTTGTTAGTTCTTTCAACATGTGGTTAGGGTGTTTTTGTGAGTTTAGCTTGTACGAATACTTCACATTTTGTTTACTTGTTTTACATTTTTGGATTAGATTTAGATTCATTAATCTTTGTATCGATTTGTAGTTCACATGGCCTAATCTTTCATGCCAAATATTAGATTCCAACAATATGTAGTGTCCATTGCTCACATCGTAACCTCAACGATATGAATCTCCAGCAAGAATAGTAGATTACGTGTCCTAACCCCTTTGACTTTTCCTTTGAATCTCCAGCTTCTCCAGCGTATTTTCCGCGTCCTCCGCTGTATATATGTCACATGTCTCCCTTCAGTTTGTCTGGCGATTTCGAATTTCCATCGACGAATCTGCTTTCCCAGCGATTCCACCACCATCGCAACTCAGAGAATTAGTTTGCCATCGACCTCAGATCAAGTTACTCCACCTTGAACTCTGATTCTTCCTTCGATTACACAACCATCGACCGCACTGCTTCTGTTTTATTCTTGAACTCGAAACTTAGAGAGATCATGACTCTCTTTCAAGTTTCCATTCTCTCTCAAGCTATCATCAATGCTCAAGAGCCTCCAGCCTCCGACTCATCTTTCTTGATAAGTTGCAAAACAGAGCTAGTGCATTGGTTTGTCTTCTCTCTATAGCTCGTCCGAGAAAAGCCTTCGCCACCTCCACTGTTATGACATTTCCTCATGTAATCTTCTTTAAAGGCCCTTTCTCTGAAATACTCAGGTATCCACAATGCTCGTGTTTATATATTTCGTGTGACCTTAGAGCTTTGAACCTTCTGACTTTTCTCTGAAACGGTAATGCTTCGACAATGCTCATGTAGCTCCTCCGATGAACCACCATGGCTCTTCTACTGTGCTGATGATCTCAAATACACCTTTATTCCTGACCTCTTTATTTCTGATTTTCAAAAAATAAACAAGTGAAACTCTTACTTGAATTTCATGTTTACTTTCAACAGAAACTCCACGTGAACTCTATGTTCTTTCACAGATCCATGTCGAATTCGATTATAGGTAACATCCTCAATCAACTTCCTTGGATTTTAATCTCCTTTGCACCCATTTAACCAGATGTCTCTTTTTCCCTGAGAACCTTAACTCAGAACTTGAACCCTTTTAAGATTTCGAACGAGCTCCACCTGGAACAAGAATCAACACTCCACGACTTCTGATTCTTCACGGTTACCGTAAACCTTGACCGTGAAAGCTCAGTCTTTCCCCTTTTAAAATATTATCTAGGTAATTCCCTTTACCTATATATGCTTTTCACTTCTCATCATTAACGTTTACCCATTAATGAAATCTTGTAGTGCATCCAAAAACATATGCCCCTTCATAGAATCATCTTTGCTTCATGCCTGAAGCTACATTTGATTCTACTGTAACCCAATCAATTACACAGCCTCCTCCATGCCTGTCATGAATCTGTTGTTGATTGAACTCATCTTTCTTCTGCATCTTGCTTTCCTTTAACCAAATGCAGTTACTTCTCTGAATATACACGTATCACATCTTGAAACTGTCCTTGATTCATCATGCCTTCCTGTTTAATCCCCACAGCTTCGGATCTGTCTTTGTACCGCCGTTAACACTAACGGAACACGCCATCAAGCTACCAGATTTGCTAGATAGACTTTCGACACAAACTTTGATCCAGTTTTCTTGTTAAATAGAACCTTACTAACAATATTAAACCTTGCTGCTAGATTCCTTTCTCTTGAGCTTTCCACAACCCTGAATCTATCTTTTACCGCCATCATTCATGATGGAACACGCCTCCAAACCAGTCTTGTTGGGAAGACTTTCTATACAAATTCCCATTCAGTTCTTCTTGTTCATACCTTCTGTATTAAATCTTCCTTGAACTCCTCTGTGTATCGCTGTTATTGCTTAACAGAACCCCCCCTTCAAGCTATCACCTTTGCTAGATAGTCTTTTGACACACCCCTGGTCCAAGCATCTCTTCTTACAGAACTTCACACAAGCTTTGTTGTCTTCTTTAGCTCTTGAAACTCTGATCCTTATCCCTGACATTTAAACCCTCCTTGAAGACTCTCCGACCTGACCGTATCAGCATGCTTTGCCTTAAGCAGCCTCCGTTTAACCTCCATACCCTTCTGCTATAACCTTTATCTTGAATCTAAGACTTTCTAAAACAACCTTGTATCTCATATGTTCCATTCCTAAGGCGTCCCCTAGTCATGAATCTAGAACTCCAGTTGCTTTGTCAACTTATCCATGAACACCAAACTGTTTTTTTTTTTCAACAACTAGAACCAGCCAAGATACAACCTGATTTCACAGCAAAAAATCTTGACTTCTCTATTGTTGAAATCAGTCTACTTCCATCCATGTGTTCTCTCAAACTCCATAACTTTAGCAACCTTGAGTATCTAGAAACTTAACATCACAATTACCTCGTGATTGCAGCGGAAACTTGTCGTTAAAGTCTTCAACACCTTGTACTTCTTTAAACTCGTCATGCTTCCCTTTGATCTTTCAGCGTTAACCCTTCCATCTCGAAGAAACGATAAGTCCATTTATCTTTCTCCTATGCAATTCAAACTCCATGATCTCACTAACCCCGCAATCAAAACCTGGATTCCTCTGATACCACTTGTTAGGAATTATTGATCGTTTGATTGCTTAACTAAATAACACATAGAGTTTGATCATCGAGTTCCCAGCCTCTAGTACGGTACATCTCGGGTGGGAACCATCTCCCACAACATCAACTGTCAATCAAAGGGGTTTACACAAACGCTCTAAGCGTTCTACACAACAAAGAATAAGAAAGATCAAAGAAACTCTCTCCCGCAAAGACATGACTCGAACAATGTCTTGCCCTAGTTTCTTATTGATATCACTCAAATTACCCTAAGGAGTGAGTTACTATCTCAAATAAGAGGTTCAATTGTAGTACTTAGGGATCGTATCCACAATGAAGTAAGGAACACAAAAGATATAATCCTAAGTGACTATGCTAGGTTGATTAGGGTTTAAAAGTAAATTGCAGTTGTGAGCAACGGTGAGTTGCTCAAGAGAGTTTGGTTTAGGTTTTAAACAATAAAAGAAAGTAGTTAGATTCAAGGTTACAATTCAGATAATCAGGATTATAATGCTATAGATGTCTTTATAAGTTGCTTGCAAGATATTAAAGAACTTCAATTCTTAGATAAGCGTAATTGATATCGCTATTAGACTCGTCCATTGATCTGACTGCCGCCAATATCGACCGATGGTATGATCGCCATATCGGGTGATATAGGTAGCCGTCGATTGATTACTCTATAGGAGTATCGATCGATATAGCTGCAGATCGAATTGAATAAATATTCACCAAGATCATAGACCGGCTCTCGCATCGTCCCTAGAGGATCTCAGCTTATACCAGATGATTTCAGGATGATGATTAACAAGTTAAATCATTCCATGATTGTTGGTGTCAAAATCGGTCACGACGGAATCAATGGCCAAAACTTTCCGAAAAAGGATAAAAGAGTCATTTTATAAAACTCGAGAAATCAGTTTATAAAACTCGAGAAATCGTTTTATAGAACTCGAGAAATCGTTTTATAAAACCTGAGAAATGGTTTTATGAAACTCGAGAAATTGTTTTATGAAACTCGAGAAGTCGTTTTATAAAACTCGAGAAATCGTTTTATGAAACTCGAGAAGTCGTTTTATAAAACTCGAGAAATCGTTTTATAAAACTCGAGAAGTCGTTTTATAAAACTCGATAAGTCGTTTTATAAAACTCGATAAGTCATTTTATAAAACTCGATAAGTCGTTTTATAAAACTTGAGAAGTCGTTTTATAAAACTCGAGAAGTCGTTTTATAAAACTCGAGAAATCGTTTTATAAATCCAAAAGAGATTTCCGAACAAAGGAAATCCGCGGAAAACTCGGAAGATCGTTATCTCGGAAAAACGAAACAAACGTCGATTACATGATCGTCCGAGTTAAGCACAAAACCGCGAAACACCGAAACCGCCGTTCGGCGAGCTAGAATCTTCCCGGGCAGGTCGCTGTTTGGCGAGCTGAACCGGTCCGGTTCGGCTCGCCGTACATCGAACCGACCATCCCGAGCCTCAATCTCCCACATCCCTAATTCAAGGCTTACGTCTTTCGACACGATCGTGTTCCGAACCACGGTCGAAATGTCTCCCATTTCGTCTCGATCCGTCCTATTGTTCGAGTTTTAAGATAAAAACCGTAAAACTTTGTTTTCTCGAAACGAACTCGAGGAAATCGTATAAAATGGCAACGGTTAAACGAAACACCGAACATTGCCTAAACTATACGATTTATTCGAGATTTTTTCGTGAAAATCGTAAAAAACGCGTTTTTAATAAAAAACGTCGAGTGAATCGTAAAAGCGGCAACGATTAACCGAGAAACGAACTTAGCTAAACTTTACGATTAACTCGAGGAACTTATTAAAAACTGCATCGGATCAGGAAACGATCTCGTATGAAGTCGCAAAACGGATTTATCGCAAAACGGCTCGGAAGGTCCTAAAACGTGATAAAAGCCCATCTCGCGATCTTAACGAAATCTAACCCAAAGATACGATAACGTTTTGACGATTTACCCGCAGAAGGAAGATAAATGTCAAGTTTTATGGATAATGGCAAGTTTGAAGATAAATAGAAGATTTCCGCGAGAAAAAAGGAAAGGTTGAGATAAATGGAAGATTCCCAATAAACTCGAATCTGGGCGAAATGGAAGAACCAAACCGCCAAGGAAGGGAGTATATAAGCAAGAGGCATAAGACAGAAGCTGGGGACGAATTTCAGAGCTCTCATCTGAGACGTTTACAACTTTTCTAGACTTAGAATTTTCCGCACTTAGAGACTTAGGCTTTTTTCTCGACAAGTTCGGTTTCTATGACTGGCGCTCAATTAATAGACAAACTCGCCCAGGCAGTTCGATCTCTGGTCCAGCTCTATCGGGTACGTAGGAAGTCTTTCATAAGGTTTAGTCAAAAATCAATCAAATCATTTTTCTTATCTTTTCCCGTCTTTTGTTATCGAGCTGAGACTCGATTAGGTTTAAGGTTTTTATGTTGATAACTCGCTGACGGCCCTGCGGACAAGGCCTTTTTAAACCCTTGTAATGATCGCAACGCTCTTACGTGAAATCGAAATAATATCTACTTTTTCTATAAATTTGTTTTATTTCGTCAAATCTACACAGTCGCAACTCGCAAAAATGCTGGTAAAACGACTCTAGCAGCGACTGCTCCTATAGCCAACGCTCACGCAAACGCTGTAGTAATTAATAAAATCGAAACCTTAATCGCGACTCTTCACCACGGAAAGAGCACGAATAGAGCTCGTGATTTCTCCGTCTAAAGAAAAGGGCAACGATAAAACCAATCAAACCCCGTAACCAAATCGGAGAAATCTCAACGTGTGAAGGTTTGACCAGCTCGCCCAATGACGAGTTGGACACGATTCTCGGGATCCTAAGCCTGATCCTATTCCAATCTCGATCGTACAGCTTTTCGTTTTGTCTCAATCGGACTTTCCGTTGAGATTCTACGACAAAAACAAGTCAACTCGATGAATCGAGATCACCCGCGCCAAGCGTCTTAACTCGCCGAACGTAGAGCTAAACCAAGCTGGCTTAGCTCGCCGAACGTAGAGTTAAACCAAGCTGGCTTAGCTCGCCGAACGTAGAGCTAAACCAAGCGTCTTAGCTCGCTGAACGTAGAGCTAAACCAAGCGTCTTAGCTCGTCTAACGTAGAGCAAAACCAAGTTGGCTTAGCTCGCCGAATGTAGAGCTAAACCAAGCGTCTTACCTCGCCGACTGTAGAGCTAAACAAAGCTGGCTTAGCTTGCCGATCGTAGAGCTAAATCAAGCGTCTTAGCTCGCCGAACGTAGAGCTAAACCAAGCTGGCTTAGCTCGCCGAACGTAGAGCTAAACCAAGCGTCTAGCTCGCCCAAGAGGCGCTGACTTTGCCCCAAGAGAGATCTGAACTCTCTAAACGCAATCCGGTTTTACGAAACTCTGCCATGCTAAGTCGAAAACATCCAATCATAAACAAGTGATTGATTTTTCGATATACAAAGCGCACCTAGTCGGTTAAATAAAACCAGCAGTACGAAGAAACGAGAACATGAACTCTGATGGTTAAGTCTTCTCCCCGCTCCGATACTCTTGATGGTAAATCGTCGAAGACCGGTACGTCAAAAGACGAAGAACGAAGAATAGACGATTCCAAATCATCGATGAAACTAAGGTATGTCCGATTTGAAAAGTTTATTAGACTTCTAATTTCTCGTAGGTAAGAAACGAAAACGTCTTGTAAACTTCCGTGAAACCTAGAGAACTTAGAATTTAGAGGATAGTCTAGCATGCTAAGTCGTAAGCAATTTTTGTCTATCTCGATTTGTTGTTCTCTAACCATTCAGGCATAACTCGCAAACCGATCCAACCTCTCGTACAACCGAGAAACGATCGCCACGCATTCGAACATACTCATTTTTTAAAAGAAAGCAGGAGCTAGAGACGCTGACGTCATCTTAAAACCGACTCGCTCCTAGAAATTTTCAAAAATCAGACATACTCCAAGTCATCGTCAATCTACCACGGTCTTTAACCAACCCGGATTATCGATCATCCGAACCCTTCAAAGGAAACTCATCTTTTTTCTTTCCGTCGAATATTTTCCCTCGCATTGAGAAAACGCTTTCTATAAAGCAAGCCCTCGCCAAAACAAGCAGAAAAATATTCGGACAATGTGACGCCTCGTCAAAATCATCCCAAAAGCAAACGACAATCTAAGAACCGTCTAAACGCTAAAGACTGATCCAAACCATTGGGAAATAATATCGAGGAATATACAGCATTTCTCGTCGCAATCATGCGGTTAGAAAATCTCTGAGAAAATTCAGAGTGAAACTCGATGATTTGCCGAAGTCATAAAGATCTTCTCGAACTTGATAAAACAAGTGTCGTATAAGAATCAAAAAATTATACGAGAAATCTTTAGGCATCGAAGCATTGACCTCATTTTCCGTCAAACCAAGTGAGTCACGGAATAATGTCAAGAACATTTGCGGCTAAAGAAAAATCGAGAACACAAAGCAGCAATAGAGAAAACGTCCTCCCTTCTCGCTGACTGATCCTATTGCTGATCATGTGATTCATTCCGTCGAAGACACCCGCTAAATCATTTTGCGACTTGATCTCGGTGAAATAACTTTTTGTAAAACTCCACGAGTAACTCCGAAAAACTATCAAAAAATAAGCGGAAAGGTTTCTCGAAAAATCTGCAGAAACATTGTTAACCCAATGCGTCGTGCCGATTTACTAAATTCATCGCCCGTTACTTACGCAAGAAATCCTTCGTATAGTCAGGATCATGTCATAACAAAGTAACTTTCGAAAATAAACGTAACAGGTTTTGCGAAAAGCACTTTCCTTATAGCAAAAACCAAGCTATACGATTCGGCACTGAGAGACCAATCTAAAATTTGCTTCCTCGCGCCACGATCTGAAAGATCTCACTCTTTAACCCTTTGGTTCACGAGCATCCGCTCTCATTCCTCCCCATTACATCCCGGAATGAAACTGCCCCGCAAGCGACTCCGCACGAGCTCTGCATCAAGCTTCTTAGGCTCTGTCTCCCTCGAGTAAAAAAGAAAAAGGAAACAACTTCCATACAAAGGAAATTTTATATGAAACTTTCGTCGTATAAATCAAACCTACAACGGAAAAACATTTTATGAAACCACGGGCATACTTGGCATATCAAGCTCGACAAAGGCTACGTGGCTGTTGTCCGATCACGCTTCACTTCAATGCCAAGTTTACAAACCGACTCGACCTTTTCGATAGCACGAAAGTGTCGTGGTCTAATCCTCTACCAAATACGGCTTTGGATGTGCGGCCGAATACAACCTTCACGCCAAGCCAATACATTCAACGGATAATGCAAACTTGTCGAAAATCGGGTAAGTTCTGTATTCCAACGATTCACTCTATTTCCGAAGCAAGTTTTCTACAAAATCCGACGTGTAAGAAAACGCTCCCTACGAATCTCGGAAGGTCAACAAAGCACCGTAATAAAAAACGCTTCGTTTCGGGGAAACAACTTACGCGACCTCTCGGTCCTAATTGCTCTAGCACAAATCATAAAACTACTTAACATCCAAACAGGAATGTAAGTTTTAATTGCGAATATCCACAAACAAACCAAAGTGTTCATGCAAAGCAGGGTTAAGACAAAACCCCCGCAACACCGCGAAACATCTTCGAGCCCGCAAACGTTTCGAACACGAAACTCGGCATATAAAATAAAAACCAGCTTTCGGCACTGCAAGACGTCGCAGACGCCCGGAGAATAGTTTTTCGATACAAATACCTTCCTCGATAAAGTCATTTTCTTGGAAGACCTAACAGTCCATCCGCGACTATAAAAATACGCAAAACTTCTTAACGTACGTATCCTTCGCGAAGGCCAAAACAACGTAAACATCTATCACTCAAAAGGTTTGTTGCTGATCACAACAAACTCGCAACAGTCCTAAATAAACTTAAGTTATCTCGCAGAGATAGCTCTCGAACACCCGACACAAGGGTAATAGCGCTATAAAAGAAATCCAAACTTTTGGTCAGCACTTCCGGGCAACTTAGAAATTGTTGCCTGTGAGATGCTCGGTTCCAACCAGACGAATCGTATAAGCCGAGAACCTATCGCGGATTCTAAATCGGTATGGAATCAGGTTAAAATTGCAACAGGCAAAACGACAGCCGACTAATCATTGCACAGCCTCAATCCGACAGTAATCTAGGTCTTTCCCTAAATCTAGCACATTGGTCTCTAACGTCTCAAGGCATGAATCGAGATCCTAAAGGCATGTCTCTGCATCAAGTCGTGCAACGTCGATCTTTGGAAGTTGCACTCGACATTGGGGCACTGTGTATCGATTGACAATGACTGAAGTGGGTCGGTCGATATCGTGGTCTTCATGTCGATCGATGGGATATTCATCATGTCGATCGATGTCATGAGAATCGATTCGAATAGCGACGAGCGGATGTGGGTGTCGTGCTGCGAAGGCTTCGTGTGACATGATCTTGACGGCTCTGCACTCGTAAGAGGCTTCGGCTAAGTCCATCGATCGACACTCGTCAAAGTCTATCGGTCGCTGTGCTTTGGAAGGTATCGATCGATACTCAGGAGATCCTATCGATCGATAGTATTCGAATTCGAGTTCGAGATCTGTCTCATCGTCATCTTCAGAATCTGTCAGCTTCTGCCAAAAATCATCATCCAAGATGGCATGCACATCATGGAGAGTAGCAAACTCTCCCATTCTCTTTGCTAAAATTTCTTGCTTCTTTAGTGTTTCCCCTGTCTGAACCACTTGAGTCTCCAACTTCTTTACATAGGTGCTCAAGCCATCAAGCTTGGTGTTGAGGTTGGTGTAGACAGAATCGATCTTCCATTGAAGTCCATCTGAAGTTTCTGCTGACTCTCCAGAACTTTGTCTAGCATCTCTTCTAGCTAACTGTCTTGGGTGGATGGGGGTGGATTTGTGTAGAATGAGTTACCATAACTCATGTTGTTGTTGGGGTTGCTGCTGCTGTAGTTGGTAGGCTTTTGTGAACTCTGGTTGAAGTTGCTTTTCTGTCCTGCGAAGTTTATGTATCCTCCTTGGTTTCCAGACCTCTGAAAACCAGCTCCACTGATCCAGTTCACATCTTCTTCTGTGTAATCTTCTTCAGCTGTAGTTTATGCATCCTCCACTGAGAAAATCTGCTTGTTTAGTAGCTTCTGAACATGATCCAGCTGTGCTTGCACTTCATTAATCTGTTCCTTCCCAAGGAATGATGTAGCCTTTGTCTTCACAATGCTCTTTGTGATGTTTCTTAAAGCTAAGTTATCAATCAACTTCACAGCTTCTTAAGGATTCCTGGTGGTAAAATTGCCTTCACTAGTTGTGTCAAGAGCCATCAGGTACTTCATACTGATGCCTCTGTAGAAAGTGCAGAGTAATTGCACGTTGTTGAAACTGTGGTGTGGACAATCTCGCTGGTAGGATTTGAATCTGTTCCATGTGTCCTTAAACGATTCTCCAGGATCCTGGGTGAATGTAGTAATCTTCCTCCTCCATTCTTTAGCGCGTGAGTCATCAAAGAAATTACGCAGGAATGTGTTTTTAATGTCACTCCAGGTTATGAGAGAACCTGGTGGTAGTTGTCTTAGCCACTGCAAAGCTTCTCCAGATAGAGAGTATTTGAAAAGCTTGCAGAGAAGATAGTCCTGGTGGTGTCAAAATCGGGCACAACGGAATCAATGGCAAAAAGTCTCCGCAGAAAATATAAAAGAATCGTTTTATAAAACGACGTTTTATAAAACTCGAAGAATCGTTTTATAAAACTCGAAGAATCGTTTTATAAAACTCGAAGAATCGTTTTATAAAACTCGAGAATCGTTTTATAAAACTCGAAGAATCGTTTTATAAAACTCGAAGAATCGTTTTACAAAACTCGAGAATCTTTTTATAAAACTCAAGAATCGTTTTATAAAACTCAAAGAATCGTTTTATAAAACTCGAGAATCGTTTTCTAAAACTCGAAGAATCATTTTATAAAACTCGAAGAATCGTTTTATAAAACTCGAAGAATCGTTTAATAAAACTCGAGAATCGTTTTATAAAACTCAAGAATCGTTTTATAAAACTCGAATAATTGTTTATAAAACTCGAGAATCGTTTTATAAAATCGTTTTATAAAACTCGAGAATCGTTTTATAAAACTCGAAGAATCGTTTTATAAAACTCGAGAATTATTTTATAAAACTCGAAGACCGTTTTATAAAACTCGAGAATCGTTTTATAAAACTCGAGAATCGTTTTATAAAACTCGAGAATCGTTTTATAAAACTCGAGAATCGTTTTATAAAACTCGAGAATCATTTTACAAAACTCGAGAATCATTTTCTAAAACTCGAGAATCGTTTTACAAAACTCGAAGATCGTTTTATAAAAACTCGAAGAATCGTTGTATAAAACTCGAGAATCATTTTATAAGACTCGAGAATCGTTTTATAAAACTCAAAGATCGTTTCATAAAACTCGAGAATCGTTTTACAAAATCTCAAAAAACCGAAACCGCCGCAAAACGCAAACTAGTTACGACTAGTTCGCCAGCAGGCGAACTAGAAGCCTCCCGACTAGTTTGCCTGCTGGCGAACTAAGCCAGCTCTAGGGTTTTATGTTTGTAACTCGCTGATGGCCCCTGCGGCCAAAGCCTTTGTAATTCCTTGCAATGATTGCAACCCTCTTACGCGAATCGGAAATAAGATCGACTTTCTTTATAAATTCGTTTTATTGCGTTTTTCATATTTTCCGCATTTATTTGGTTACTTGTTTTTGGCTTTCGCAGAGATCCGGTTCCTCTGGGAAATTAGGGTTTTCCTAAGTTTCCTTATTTAACGGAAATCGACAAGTGTGAATCTCGGTTCCAACAGTTTGGCGCTAGAAGGAGGGGGGGTCGGATTACTCTTACTCATAGCCGCAAAACGCTTGATCAAGCAATGTCTGGATATATGAAAGACAAAGTCGCAACTCGCAAAAATACGCTGGTAAAACATTTCCAGCAGCGAATACTCGTACAGCCAACGCCCACGCAAACGCTGTAGTACTCAACAAAATCAAAAACCTAATCGCGACTCTTCGCCACGGGAAGAGCAACGAAACAAGCTCACGATTTCTATCTCAGATCACTAAGGGCAACGATAAAATATATCAAACCCCGTAGTGTTTTTCTTATTTCCGAGTTGGACAAATCTCACGCGTTAAGCAAAAGATGGTTTCCGAGTACCTTTCGGAAAAATAAAACTTGCTCTCCCAGAAACCGCAGAACAAACCGTAAGTTACTCGCGAAATAAACCCTAGGATGTTCGCGGAAAAACCCTAGGTTATTCACGACAAAACCCTAGGTTGCTCGTTGAAGAACCTTAGGCTACTCGCAGAATCGGGCAATACTATCCAGCCGAAAAGACGGTGCATGAGTCGGCCAAGCAACCTAGCTAGCCATCTTGGCGAGCTGACCGGCTTTCCACCTCGTCCTAGAGGCACTGAATTTTCCCCGAGGGTCCGCACAATCCAACTCATAGCTACGGTGAGCCTAATCGTACTCTAAACAATAATTGCACTGCTTTTCGTTTCGTCTCAATCGGACTTTCCGTTGAGACTCTACGACGAAAACAAGTCAACTCGACGAATCGAGATCACCCGCGCCAAGCGTCTTACCTCGCCGAACGTAGAGCTAAACCAAGCGTCTTAGCTCGCCAAACGTAGAGCTAAACCGAGTGTCTTAGCTCGCCGAACGTAGAGCTAAACCAGGCGTCTTAGCTCGCTGAATGTAGAGATAAACCAATCGTCTTAGCTCGCCGAATGTAGAGCTAAACCAAGCGTCTTAGCTCGCCGAACGTAGAGCTGAACCAAGCGCCTAGCTCGCCCAAGAGACGCTGACTTCGCCCCAAGGGTTCTTACCATCCAGATCGCCACACGGCGAGCTGAAAGGGTTCACCCGACTTGCCCTACGTCGAGCTGAACCAATCCTCGAGTTTCTCTCTCGAGTCTTGATCGCGCTGATTCTCTTTTCGACTCAATCAGAATTTCCATTGGGATTTTACGATAAAACTTCGAAGACTTGTTTCTTCGTATAGGTTCGAATCAATCGTCTAAAACGGCAACGGTTAACTTAACACCAAAGTTGCCTACACTATACGAGAAATCTGAACTCTCTAGACCCAATCCGGTTTTACGAAACTCTGTCACGCTAAGTCGAAAACATCCAATCATAAACCCGTGATTGATTTTTTCGATATACAAAGCGCACCTAGTCGGTCAAATAAAACCAGCAATACGAATAAACAAGAACATGAGCTCTGATGGTTAAGTCTTCTCCCCGCTCCGATACTCTTGCTGGTAATTCGTCGAAGACCGGTAGGTCAAAAGACGAAGAACAAAGAATAGACGATCCCAAATCATCGATGAAACTAAGGTATGTCCGATTTGAAAATTTTATTAGACTCCTAATGTCTCGTAGATAAGAAACGAAAACGTCTTGTAAACTTCCGTGAAACCTAGAGAACTTAAAATTTAGAGAATAGTCTAGCATGCTAAGTCGTAAGCAATTTTTGTCTATCTCGATTTGTTGTTTTCTAACCATTCAGGCATAACTCGCAAACCGATCCAATCTCTCGTACAACCGAGAAACGATCGCCACGCATTCAAACGTACTCATTTCCTAAAAGAAAGAGGGAGCTAGAGACGCTGACGTTGTCTTAAAACCGACTCGCTCCTAGAAGTTTTCGTAAATCAGACATACTCCAAATCATCTCCGATCCACCATGGTCTTTAATCGACCCGGATTGTCGATCATCCCAATCCTTCAAATGAAACTCGTCTTTGTTCTTTCGCCGAACATTTTTCCTCGCATCAAGAAAACGCTTTCTAAAATAAGCGGAAAAATATTCGGACGATGCAACGCCTCGTCGAAATCATCCCAAAATCAAACGACAATCTAAAAACTGTCTAAGCTCAAAAGACTGATCCAAACCGTCTGGGAAATAATCTCGAGGAATATACAGCATCTCTCGTCGCAATCATGCGGTTAGAAAATCTCTGCGAAACTCGATTATTTGCCGAAGTCATAAAGATCTTCTCAAACTTGATAAAACAAGTATAAGAATCGAAATCTTTAGGCATCAAAGCATTGATCTCATTTTCCGTCGAACCAAGTGAGTCACGGAATAATGTCAAGAATATTTGCGGCAAAAGAAAAATCGAGAACACAAAGCAGCAATAGAGAACACGTCCTCCCTTCTCGCTGACTGATCCTATTGCTGATCATGTGATTCATTCCGTCCGAGAAACCCGCTAAGACATTTTGCGACTAGATCTCGGTGAAATAACTTTTGGTAAAACTCCGCGAGTGACTCCGTAAAAACCGTCACTGAAAAAACAAAAACTAAGCGGAAAGGTTTCTCGAAAAATCTGCGGAAACATTGTTAACCCAATGCGTCGTGTCGATTTACTAAATTCATCGCCCGTTGCTTACGCGAGAAATCCTTCGTATAGTCAGGATCATGTCATAACGAAGTAACTTTCAAAGTAAACATAACAGGTTTTGCGAAAAGTACTTTCCTTATAGCGAAAACCAAGCTATACGATCCGGCACTGGGCGGCCAATCTAAACTTTGCCTCCTTGCGACACGATCTGAAAGATCTCACTCTTTAGCCCAGCAGTTCACGAGCATCCGCTCTCACTCCTCCCATTTACATCCAAGAATGAGACCGCCCGGCAAACGAATCCGCACGAACTCTACATCGAGCTTCTTAGGCTCTGTCTCCCTCGAGTTAAAAAAAAAAAAAAAAAAAAAAAAAAAAAAAAAAAAAAACAACTTCCATACAATGGAAATTTTATACGAAACTTTCATCGAATAAATCAAACCTACAACGGAAAAATATTTCCTCGGGCATACTTGGCATATCAAGCTCGACAAACGCTACTTGGCTATTGTCCGATCACGCTTCACTTCAATGCCAAGTTTACAAACCGACTCGACCTTTTCGATATCACGAAAGTGTCGTGGTCTAATCCTCTACCAAATACGACTTTGGTTGTGCGGCTGAACACAACCTTCAGGCCAAGCCAATACATTCAACGGATAATGCAAACTTGTCGAAAATTGGCTAAGTTCTGTATTCTCGCGATTCACTCTATTTCCGAAGCAAGTTACCTACAAAATCCGACGTATAAGAAAACCCTCGTACTAGAGCTCCTAAAGACGTATGAATCTCGGAGGGTCAACACTTCACAAAGCACCGTAACGAAAAACGCTTTGTTTCGGGGAAACAACTTACGCGACCTCTCGGTCCTAATTGCTCTAACACAAATCATAAAACTACCTAACATCCAAACAGGAATGTAAGTTTTAATTGCGAATATCCAAAAAAGAACCAAAGTGTTCCTGCAAAGCAGGGTTAAGACAAAACCTCGCAACACCGCGCAACATCTTTGAGCCCGCAAACATTCCGAACACAAAACGCGGCATATAAAATAAAAACCAACTTTCGGCACTGCGAGACGTAGCAAACGCCCGGAGATTAGTTTTTCGACACAAATATCTTCCTCGATAAATTACGCAAAACTTTTTAACGTACGTATCCTTCGCGAAGGCCAAAACAACGTAAACATCTATCGCCTAAAAAGTTTGTTGCTGATCACAACAAACTCGCAACAGTCCTAAACAAACTTAAGTTATCTCCCAGAGATAGCTCACGAACACCCGACACAAGGGTAATAGCGCTATAAAAGAAATCCAAACTTTTGGTCAGCACTTCCGGGCAACTTAGAAATTGTTCCCGGTGAGATGCTCGGTTCCAACCAGAAAAATCATATAAGCCGAGAACCTATCGCGGATTCTAAATCGGTATGGAATCAAGTTAAAATCACAACAGGCAAAACGAAAGCCGACTAGTCATCGCATAGCCTCAATCCGAAAGTAAACCTAGGTCTTGCCCTAAACCCAGCACACTGGTCGCTAACGTCTCAAGGCATGAATCGAGATCCTAAAGGCATGTCTCTTCGTCTATATCTAAACGCTCACTCGATTTACTAAACATCCTAAAACGGGCAAACGA
>CAKOAT010996668.1:285419-321649 GCA_932364175.1 Eruca vesicaria subsp. sativa
CGAATAAAAACACGCTCTTAAAAATGCAAACTGATTTTTAATAAAGCAGCAAAAGCGGCAGGGACTCAGAGCCGCACACGGCCAGTCCGAAAACTATAACGGCCACGCTCGGCCAGACCAAACGGCCTACGAGGCTAGTCTCAAGGCCGGCAAAGGTCCAGATGCCATCGACATCAATATGCTCGATAATTCCTACACAACATATAACTAGACCGTAAAGGTCTTGCCAGGAAACAGGTCATACAAACCTTAACTCCGAAAAAAACTACGAAAGGCTTGATCCCCTCAAAAGGGTACGTAGGCAGCCTTCACAAGGCACAGCCCTAATCTTAAACGCTTTCCGCTCCCTGGAGAGTGGAAAGATCACTTTCAATGGACCTTTCCAACCATTAATTCCGCCTAACTTAACTAAAACTGGCTAACCACTCGCAAGAACCTTACGCTAAAGGCTCAAGATTCTAGCGAGCTGGGGGGCTAACTGTTGGTGTCAAAATCGGTCACAACGGAATCAATGGCAAAAAGTCTCCGCAGAAAATATAAAATAAATCATTTTATAAAACTCGAAGAATCGTTTTATAAAACTCGAAGAATCGTTTTACAAAACTCGAGAATCGTTTTATAAAACTCAAAGAATCGTTTTATAAAACTCAAAGAATCGTTTTATAAAACTCGAGAATCGTTTTATTAAACTCGAAGAATCGTTTTATAAAACTCGAGAATCGTTTTATAAAACTCAAGAATCGTTTTATAAAACTCGAAGAATCGTTTTGTAAAACTCGAGAATCGTTTTATAAAACTCGAAGAATCATTTACAAAACTCAAAGAATCGTTTTATAAAACTCGAAGAATCGTTTTATAAAACTCGAGATTCGTTTTATAAAACTCGAGAATCGTTTTATAAAACTCGAAGAATCATTTTATAAAACTTGAGAATCGTTTTATAAAACTCGAAGAATCGTTTTATAAAACTCGAAGAATCGTTTTATAAAACTCGAGAATCGTTTTATAAAACTCGAAGACCGTTTTATAAAACTCGGAGAATCGTTTTATAAAACTCAAAGAATCGTTTTATAAAACTCGAGAAACGTTTTATAAAACTCGAAGACCGTTTTATAAAACTCGAGAATCGTTTTATAAAACTCGAGAATCGTTTTATAAAACTCGAGAATCGTTTTATAAAACTCGAGAATCGTTTTATAAAACTCGAGAATCGTTTTATAAAACTCGAGAATCGTTCTATAAAACTCGAGAATCGTTTTATAAAACTCGAAGATCGTTTTATAAAAACTTGAAGAATCGTTTTATAAAACTCGAGAATCATTTTATAAAACTCGAGAATCGTTTTATAAAACTCGAAGATCGTTTTATAAAACTCGAGAATCGTTTTACAAAATCGCGAAAAACCGAAACCGCAGCAAAACGCGAACTAGTCACGACTAGTTCGCCTGCTGGCAAACTAAGCCGAGTTGGCTTAGTTCGCCAGCAGGCAAACTAGGAGCCTCCCGACTAGTTCGCCTGCTGGCGAACTAAGCCAGCTCGGCTTAGTTCGCCAGCAGGCGAACTAGGAGCTTCCCGACTAGTTCGCCTGCTGCCGAACTAAGCCAGCTCGTCTTAGTTCGCCAGCAGGCGAACTAGGAACCTCCCGACTAGTTCGCCAGAAGGCGAACTAGAGACCCCCCGACGACGAACTAAGAGGTGCTGACTTTGCCCCCACAGATTCTTATCGCCTAGTTCGCCATATGGCGACCTGGCCAAGCTGAACTAGCTCGCCGTTAGTCGAGCCGACCATCCCGAGCCTCGATCTCCCACATCCTTGATTCAAGGCATACGTCCTTCGTCACAATCTTATTCCGAATCACGGTCGAAATGTCTCCTGTTTCGTCTTGATCCGTCCTATCGTTCAAGTTTTACGATAAAAACCATAAAACTTTATTTTCTCGAAAAGAAATCGAGGAAATCGTATAAAACGGCAACGGTTAAACGAAACACCGAATATTGCCTAAACTATATGATTTATTCGAGATTTTTCGTAAAAATTGTACAAAACGTGTTTTTAATAAAGCCCGAGTCAATCGTAGAAAACGGCAACGATTAATCGAAACATCTAACATTGCTTAGCTTTACGATTAACTCGAGAAACTTATCTAAAAACGGCATCATATCAGGAAACGATCTTGTCTAAAATCTTAAAACGGATTTATCGCAAAACGGCTTGGAAAGTCATAAAATGCGATAAAAGCCACTCGCGATTTTAAACGAAGTCCAACCCGAAGATACGACGACGTTTTTGGCGATTTACTCGCAGAGAGAAGATAAATGTCAAACTTGAAGATAAATGTCAAGTTTGAGGATAAATAGAAGATTTCCGCGGGAGAAAAGGAAAGATCGAGATAAATGGAAGATTCCCATTAAACTCGAATTTGGGCGAAATGGAAAGACTAAACCGCCTAGGAAGGGAGTATATAAGCAAGAGGCATAGGGCAGAAGCAGAGGGACGAATTTCAGAGCTCTCATCTGAGACTTTTAAACCTTTTCTAGACTTAGAATTTTCCGCACTTAGAAACTTAGGCTTTTTCTCGACAAGTTTGGTTTCTATGACTGGCGCTCAATTACTAGACGAACTCGCCCAGGCAGTTCGATCTCTGGTCCAGCTCTATCAAATGAACTACGTTCAACTTGATCCCCGAAAGGGGTACATAGGCAGCCTTTCATAAGGTTTAGTCAGAAATCAATTAAACCTTTTTTCCTATCTTTTTCCGTCTTTCGTTATCGAGCTGCGACTCGACTAGATCTAGATCTAGGGTTTTATGTTTGTAACTCGCTTATGGCCCCTGCGGCCAAAGCCTTTGTAATTCCTTGTAATGATCGCAACGCTCTTACGCGAATCGGAAATAAGATCGACTTTCTTTATAAATTCGTTTTATTGCGTTTTTCATATTTTCCGTATTTATTTGGTTACTTGTCGTTGGCTTTCGCAGAGATCTCGGCTCCTCTGGGAAATTAGGGTTTTCCTAAGTTTTCTTATTTAACGGAAATCGACAAGTGTGAATCTCGGTTTCCACAGTCATCAAAGAAATTACGCAGGAATGTGTTTTTATCGTCACTCCAGGTTGTGAGAGAACCTGGTTGGTAGTTGTCTTAGCCACTGCAAAGCTTCTCCAGATAGAGAGTATTTGAAAAGCTTGCAGAGAAGATAGTCTTGAGGGACTACATTGGCTTTTATGACGGTTATGAGATCCTCGAACCTCTCCAGATGGTCCATAGGATGCTCATGGGACAACCCACAGAAGGGTATTTGTCCTACAAGTGTGTAGTACTGCGGCTTGATCTCGAAATCTCCTCTCTGAATAGCAGGGGGCGTATGGCTGATCGGTTGGTGTAGAACTTATCCGGACGGTTGTAGTCAGCCAAAGTTCTAGCTCTGTTAGCTTCTTCTACAGGTTGAATAAGATCTGTAGGTGCAGTCTCTTGCTCAGGAATGATCTCCTTCTGAGCATTCAGCTCTGACCTTCTGCATTACGCATGTGACCATATTGATCACGCAGGTCTCCATTCTCATCAGTAGTGAGAATAATAGTCGCTACCATGTCTCGCCGGTTAGTATCGATCGATGTAGGATGAGGTATATCGATCGATGTCGGGTGAAAGATATCGGTCGACAAACGGTTTTTGATGTCGATCAATGGAAGGGTGCGAGTATCGGTTGACGAAGAAGGTGTCTCGGTCGACTTTGGTAAGCGAATATCGGTCGACGAACTGTGGTTGATGTCGATCGATGTGGAACGTAAGTCTCTGCGGATGCTACGTTCCAAACTGTGGGGATCTTCTGAGTACACAAGTTGGTTGTTCTTGTTGCTTCTAGTACTATTGGGCATGTACCTGAAAGAGACAAGAAAAAATTTTGTGTCAGAAGATATATAAGCAATAAAAAGAAAAATAACTTAGACCTAATCAGATTAAATCTAATGGTGATCTTAGTTCCCCGTCAAAGGCGCCAAATTTGATATCACTCAAATTACCCTGAGGAGTGAATTACTCTCTCAAATAAGAGGTTCAATTGTAGTACTTAGGGATCGAATCCACAAGGAACTAAGGAACACAAAAGATATAATCCTAAGTGACTATGCTAGGTTGATTAAGGTTTAAAAGTAAATTGCAGTTGTGAGCAATGGTGAGTTGCTCAAGAGAGTTTGGTTTAGGTTTTAAACAATAAAAGAAAGTAGTTAGACTCAAGGTTACTATTCAGATAATCAGGATTATAATGCAATAGATGTCTTTATAAATTGCTTGCAAGATATTAAAGAACTTCAATTCTTAGATAAGCCTAATTGCTATCGCTATTAGACTCGTCCATTGATCTAACTGCCGGCAATATCGACCGATGGTATGATCACCATATCAGGCGATATAGGTAGCCGTCGATCGATTACTCTATAGGAGTATCGATCGATATAGCTTCAGACTGAATTGAATAAATGTTCACCAAGATCATAGACCGGCTCTCGCATCGTCCCTAGAGGATCTTAGCTTATACCAGATGATTTCAGGATGATGATTAACAAGTTAAATCATTCAATGATCATACTCTAGTTAGGTACTCTAGAGTAAGCATTAGGGTTCATCAGGATAATGAATATTACAACTCAACAATCCATAGTTGGGGCTTATCCCTCATAACTATTTGAACCCTAAATCTAACAAGTGAATCTACTCAGACATGGCTAAGTGATTCATAGCAGCAAGGTAATAATATAAATTCATTAGATTAGAAGATTGAACTCTTGGTTCTTTTGAACAACAAATCTCTTTGTGTGTTTCTTCTAAATCTAGAATTCTATAACCTTTATGAAAATGAGAATAAGATGAAAAGAATACTTTTATAAATCAAAGAACATAAAAAGCATGTAGAGCTTTTGAAGTACAAAAAGCACTAAGGCATAAAAAGCATGTAAAAGCACACCAAGCATAAAAGCATGTGCATAACTATAAATATGAGTTCCATTAGGTTAAAAACTCGTCAGGGGAAATCTTGTAATATTGAGAGAACTTGGGCTTCAAGGCCGAGTCAACTTGTTCTTCACGCTTCATATCGATTGATGGTTCATGGTGTACATCGATCGATGGAGTATCTCAATTCATCATCCTCTTTGCAAGCGTCGTCGATCGATTACACAGGATGTGTATCGATCGATATGTATCTCTAGATATCGACCTTATTGTCTGATCTTTATACTCATCTCGGGAAATCTCTCCTTTAAGCTCCATAAGGGCACCTAAATCATCACTTTACTCCAAAATGCTCCTGAACCTGAAAACATACCTAATAGACTCCAAAACATATATATATTATAAAATCATATAAATACCATGGTCAAAAGTGGGTCAAAACCATGGTATATCACTTATACTCTTGATCTCTCTCTAGCTCTTTCTCTTTGTCTCTTGTGTATTAGGGTTTGTCCCGGATGATCTTGCTTTCACGTTTACGCTCTCTATTTATAAGTCAAACTGTAGCCGACGTATCTTCATAATTCTTTTTCCTGTTGAATTTATGTCGTCTCCGTCATTAACCTTAAAAGGAATTATTCATAGTAATGGGCTTCTTTGTCATGGATTTAATAAGAATTAGGCCTATTTTTAACCGGGATTAAGACCCTTTCTCACAGTTTTTTTAGTTATTTGTTAAAAGAAAATAATTTGCACAAGGCCCAATATGACCTTGTGCTGGGCCTGTCACTCGAATGACCAAACATGCTATTAGGGTTTTGCAATAGGTAGAAGTGAGGACAAACCTTCAATGTTACTCGCCATAGACTGGATTACAAGCGTCGCCGTCGGTAGAACACAAGAACTGGGAAATGCTTTCTTACTGCCTTTCATGCGGCCCCCGCTTCAATCAGCAACCGCAACCACAAGACCTTGATGAACCTTAGAGGCACGGTGGTGGACATTCATGTGACCGCCCAAGGCTTCAGCAGAACGGAACTCACGGCGGCAGAAATTGCAAGTGTGAGATCTTCGAGGCCAAGTGGTACTAGAGTTGTTCCCATTAGTGTCCTTCTCTAAGGCTTTGACTTCCCAAGATTCATCATCATCCTCTAGTCTTTCAATTTACTAGGGTTCCACATCCATGCACCTCTGTACATTCAAGGATAGTTTTCTAAAGATAAATCTTAGTAGAAAAGATAGAGAATAAGGATAGGAAGATGGGGTTGATAAATAATTATGAATAAATAAATATAGGGATGGACCCAAAATATATCACAATTAATATAAAAACATTGCCGTCGGTAGAACACATGAACTGAGAAACGCTTTTTACTGCCTCTGTTGCGGCCCCTGCTTCAAGCAGCAACTGCAACCACAAGACCTTGATGAGCCTTAAAGTCACAGCGGTGGACATTCGTGACCGCACAAGGCTTCAGCAGAATGGAACTCACGGTGGCAGAAATTGCAAGTGTGAGATCTTGGAGGCCAAGTGGTACCAGAGATGTTCCCATTAGTGTCCTGCTCGAAGGCTTTGACTTTCTAAGATTCATAATCATCCTCCAGTCTTTCAATTTTACTAGGATTCCACATCCATGCACCTCTGTACATTCAAAGATAGTTTTCTAAAAATAAATCTCACCTCTGTATATTCAAGGATAGTTTTTAAAGATAAATCTTAGTAGAGAAAATAAGATGGAGTTGATAAATAATTATGAAAAACAAAACATAGGGATGGACCCGAAATATGTCAAAATTAATATAAAAGTGTCATAAAGAGGGAGTTAAACATGGATTGAGGGTTCATTCTTACTGTTTTTAACCAAATTGCCACAATCATCTAATGAATATAACTTACAAAATTTAAAGTATATTATTTTTATGGTGTCAGGTGATCCCACCACCCAACACGTAGATCCGCTCCTAATTGTGACCAGGCGCGGATGTAGCATAAAATCTATGAGGGAGTAAATCATACATAAATATAAAAATTTAAGATTAAAATGTATTAGTAGTAGAAGAAAACAGCTAGAATTTGGGCAATTTACAAAGGATTTAAAAAATTTAAGGAGGTAAGTGCTACCAACTTAATGCACTTACATCCGCCACTGGTTGTGACTTTGATGTCCTATGTAAGGTTATAGACAAAGTATGTTTGCTCTAAGCGGTGAGGCAAAAAATTTTGCTTTGCGTGTGATCATTACTAAGATTCTCTTGTTACAATCTGACGAATGACTTATATAGCTTTACACGTTCATATTATCGCCATATCTTATAGAAAATTATCGTACAATTGGTGATCGACAAGGCTACAAAATGTACATTTTACACATGTATGGGTATAATATTTCAATAAATATTTATCAATATTTACATGTGTGGGTATAGCTTTACATGGTCACATTATCACCATATCTTATAGAAACTTATCCTACAATCGGTGACCTACAAGGCTACAAAATGTACATTTTACATATATGGGTACAGTATTTCAATAAATAATTATTTAGAATAAAAATAATCTTTATTTTTTATGTCAAAGGAAAAATTTGTTTAATTTAACATCTGTAAATATTATAAACAATTAAATTTCGGAGAAAAAACCGAAAGGAAAAAAAAAATAGAAAATTTTAAAGTGATGGATTTTAATATCCGAAAGATACATGCTAAATGTGGACCCAAATAGAGATCACTGTGAATCCTTACGTTTGCTTTAAATGGGCCATTAGACAAGTGATCTAGGCCTTCTAACTATAAAGATGACCATTTTGTTGGAGTAAATCCTTAAGAAAAATGTATTTGATAAAAGACAAGCCATAGGGTAGTTTATGGAGAAAACGGCCGATTAGTATCTGAACTATGATCATATTGTCTGATCAATACCCACACTATTTTATTGTGCTAATTTGTATCTGATCTAATACAAATTTTGAATTTAGTATCTGAACTATAGTTATATTATCTGATTAATACCCAAACTATTTAATTGTGCGAATTTGTACCTGATCTAATAAGATTTTTGAATTTTGTACATGAATTTATAAAAACTGACTTTTACATACCTGTGACTAACAACATGTCGGTATTCTACTGAGGTAACTCAGTTTCTTGATGAGTTGACGTTGTTTCAAGAAAAAAAAAAAGAAACAAAAAGAGACAATTTAATTAATTCGAACCCGGGTCCCAAAACATAAATATAATAATGCCAATAACCGTTTATGCTAGAACAGATTCGTCATTTTGTTGTACCAAAACAAATATATAACCTTTGAATGGTGTTTCCGTTTGTCACAACCATGTGTCAAATGATTCATCAAATCTCTTTCTGTTTTGAACTCATATAATCGTGTTTTTTAATCTTGTTTCATCAAATGTTTTCATCAAAATAACGATTAATTATATGAGTTTTGATGAATCATTTGAGACATTATGGTGATAAATAGAGACACCATTCCAATGTCGTTTGGATCTTATCCAGTATAAGCGATTAGTAAAATTATTATGAATATATTTGGAAACGGGGTCGAACCAAGGCGGCCTCATTTTTGTTTTCTTTTTTAATTTTTCTTTTGAAGCAACGCCAATTCATCAAAAAACCGGTCCACCTAAGCATAATATCGACATGTTATCAGTCGCAAGTATGTAAAATTCAGATTTTATAAGTTCAGGTACCAAATTCAAAATTTTTATTAGATCAGGTACAAATTTGCATAGTAAAATAGTTTAGATATTGATTAGCCAATATAACCATAGTTCAGGTACTAAATTCAAAATTTGTATTAGATCAGGTACAAATTTGCACAGTGAAATAGTTTAGGTATCGATCAGACAATATGACTATAATTCAAGTACTAATCGGCCGTTTTCTCGTAGTTTATAGTGCCTTTGCCGTTTCCAAGTTGCCAAGATAAGGGTTCTAGGCTAATCTTAGAACTTTCCGATGATAAAGCCAAACATGACCAAGAAGAGCGCTTAACTTAATATGTTCGAAATTTCACACAAAATATCATCATGTATATAATTACAAGTGGATATATACATTAATGATGTACTTTGGACTAGGCCCACCAAACATTATACAACGGTCTATAAGTTCGTACATATATGTATGTGTATTCGTGTATATATATATAAGTTGTTTTGAAGTTGAGAATAATGGAAAGATGACGTCTTGCCAGCGAACTTTGGGAGCAAAGAGAATCCTTTTGCAGCTATCACACGACCGCTTCTCCCGGGCGACCACCTTCCTTTGGCTGCCCCTCACATTTATATTTCTTCATATTTTTATTTACTTTTCTTGTATTTATATAACATATATGTGATGGAAATGAAAAATATGATCTTGTTTACATAACATTTCTGTCGACATGTAATTTAAGAATTTAGTTTAACAGTAATATTAATATATGAAGAATTCACGTTTCAGAGAATAATATTGATGAGTGATTTATCTATAATATATAATCAAATCAAGACATAAAATGATTTGGGACAAGGTTTAATTAGTTTCTCCTCTAAGTTTGATTTATATGAGGAATCAGACCCGGCTCAATTATATATTGGGTCCAGAGTAAATTTTATTTGCATGAAAATAATATAAATAATTTTACTAAAATAAGATTCTAAAAATTCTAGAAAATGGCTCTAAACTCTTAGCTAAAACATGTAAAGAAAAATTGGATCTAGTGCAAATACACTCTGAGCACTACCCTTGAACCGGGTATGCGAGGAATGCTTTCGTTTTTACTATATATATCAGTCAAAATGTTATAAATTTATTACAAAACATTACGTGAGTGGACAACTCGACGACTACACTTATCGTAGAAGATTAGTCGGATCTTAACCTAAAATTTCATGATAAATACATATAACTCACTAACCGATAACGCCACAACTCCCTTTTACTAATTAGTTTATTAGTAATTTCTACTCTAATTCTTGATTTTCACCAGATCATTTCCAACCATCACAAGCTGATAGGCACCCACCTGTACACCCTTCGTTCAGCTCAAATTACTTTGTGTACGTCAATATAACGAATTATGCTGTCACATTGTTTGTTTGTTTGTTTAATACATAACTAGGTGTTTAGTCCATGCATGCATTTTAAATATTTTATAATTATTTATATGTAAATGCATTACTAATTAAAAGTTTATAATGATCCATTATATTTCTGTTTTCATTTGAAAATTGTCACGTATTAAACTTTTTTTTGAAAATCTCTTTGTACAATATCTTCATTATTAATAAATAAATTGTAAAAATCATTCCATATCATTTTGTTATGTGTTTTATATATTGAATTTTTAATTTTTTATTAAAATATATTTTCTATATAACATCACAATACATATAAGAATTATTTTTTTTTAAATAATATATTTTTTTAGATTTTGGATAATTCTTATTGTTATTATCTTAATAACTTATTTAATCAAATAAATTTTAAATCTTGGGGTTGATTGGTAGCAGCTGTGACTTTAGATTTTTTTGTTTTGAAATTTAAGCTGTAGATTTGGTACATTTATCTTTAGATTTTATTGCTGTAGAATTTTTTAAAAATTTTAAAAACACTAAACTTAATACACTAATTAATACATGCTTTAGCCGTTCGCTTAATGTCAGATTAACTATAGGTTAAATAAGACATAATCGGTCCATTAATGTACTTATCATAAACCATGACTTGGTGCATGTCAATGATCATATAAAGTATAATTTACAACTGATTATTACCCAATTTATTTAAGTTGAGTAGCTGATATTCAGCCTAATTAGATCTTAAACCCTTTATAGATTTGAACACATATATCACAAACATTATTTTAGATTAGCTCAAATGACATATGGAGTCATGGGGGCATCCATAGATGTTTGAGCTGCGGGAATCGCACGTGCCCACATGGCAAAGTTCTGACTCTAATTGGCTAGATTTGCATAGATGGCAATGCCGGAGTGATCGACGCGTTTGAAAGCACGTGATGCGTGTTCGCATTGCCTATCTATCTAATCCATTGCCTCCGTGTCTGTACTTCCAGGTAAGAAACGCACACAGACACGAATCTTTTTTTTTTTTTTCCGTCAAGATTGATTGATTAAAAAAGGCTGAAGCCTGCAAACCATACAAAGGAACTGATGGGCCAACCCAAACAGAAACTGCAACAAAGAAATTGGGCCTAAAGCCCATACCCACTCCACCAACTTTACCCTAAGCCCAAGGCACTTGACGCCAAACTACATCCCTATCTCCACACCGGACTCGTCGGAGACGGCACGACGCTGCGTCGAAGATAGCACAAACCTTCACCAAAGGGGATCTATCAACGGAGAGCATCAATCGGACAAACCAAGATCTCATCCGGATCAACCAATTACACACTCGGGACACTTCCCGAAACCCCAAATCCATTTTCTTCACTTATCACCATCATCCTCGCCGGAGAGCTTTATCTCCTCACGAGATCTCATCCAAGCCGAACCAGACACACAGAAAGTAGAAAAAACTACATCCAAACCACCCAAAATACAATACACAGAACAAGAACTAAAACCCAAAAGTACTACGGGTTACAAGCCGACAATGCAGAGCTTTGAAAGCCTCTGCCCTTCGGGAACAAATACCGGCGACAAAGGAGCTGTGTGAGTCTCCTCTTCCCGGAGACAAGACCGGCGACGATAGAACTGAGGAAGCCTCCACCTCCCGGAGAAAAAACCGACGGCGACAGAGCTTTAGGAGCCTCCACCACCCGGATCCGAACCTTAAACTGACAAAACAATAATCCCACGCCGAACCCCTCCCCACGACCGCGTCTTTACTCCAGTCGTCAAAACCTCTAGACCAGAACTCAGGCAAGACGGCAGGTGGAAGGTTACGACTGAGAAATTCGAACAGAACTTTTTAATCGGCAGAGAAAACGGCTCCGGCGACGGCACGCTCGCTCACGCGCCGGCCGAACGCCGGACCCAACCAGATCTACTTTCTCTCTCTTCTCTCTCTTCCCACAGACACGAATCTTATTATTTCTTTTTTTTTTGTGTAAGCACTAATCTTATTATTTCGCTCGCTAGTTAATATATTTTAGACAAATCTGAGAGATAAATAAGAGAACGTAAAACTGAAATGACTAGTTTTTGTATTGGCTGATAATATGAATAGAAAACATTACTATAGCTACACCATAACATGTCTCCCAAGTTTTCCCTAAACTTTTACTCTTTAATGAATTTATATATTATCTATGGTTGTTACCGCATATTTATAGTTCATGCTCTCAGCTTTTTTTTATTTAAGCCAACTCTCAATTCTATCTCACAGTCGAATATTGGGTATTTAGATTTACTATATATCATACTATCATAAATTTAATCAACGTAATATAAATATATATATATATATATATATATATATTCTGAATAATAGTTTGCATAAAAAAGAAAAAAAACGAAGAGATAAATGATAATTTGCATGAGAAAGAAAAATGATAACATTCATGTATACAGAATAGAGCTAACGAAGAGATAATTATAATTTGTAAAACTTCATATCACATAAACTTTCATTGACAAATGTAAATTTTCTGTCATCCGAAATATAATCAAGAGGGACTAATGGGTGATATCTATAATGTAAAGGAAAACGTGTAATATATATATATATATATATATATATATATATATATATATATATATATATATATATATATATATATATATATATATATATATATATAATGTGGATATAATCAATGTCCTTTAATAGTGAGGTTTGATTACATATCTTTCAGAATAAACTTTTGTTGGATTTTGTATGATCCATTAAGTAACGTAAGATGAAAACATAAGTGCTCAAGGTTGCTATCTATATCATCAAAGATAAGATTCAACTAACCAAGGTTGATATCTATATAGTCAAGCATACGATTCAACTAAGGCTCTACGAACCAACTTAGTAATTCTGTATCCATATAAATAATAAAAGGTAATTGTTGCCTAACGCTGCATATCAGACTATCTATCATTAAATTTTGTGTTATGAGAACATAAATTATCTCTGGATAATTGAAACTTCTCTTTAACATCTGGATGTCTTCTAAATAGTTTGCAAAAATTGGTCATTATGCTGAATCTCAAACAATCTTCACCTATATTGAGAACAATTTTTTGCAAACGTAACATGAAATTACCGTAAATTTTTTATATATACTTTTCATTAACCAGATAAGAACCTCTACTTCAGAATGTAAAGGTGATAAGGTGACTCTTGTATTTCTAAGCCCGATCAATACTTCAAAACCTTCTAAAACATTGTACTATCCTTGTTTCGAAAACATATTCTTCTTCTTCTTTTTTCCAAATTTTAAACTATTTGGAATTTTTTTCTATAATATTTTTTTTTAATATTAGCAGTGTTATCACTACAAAAATATAACCTATTTAGATTTATTTTCATAATAGTAATTTTAAATATAATTTATCTAGTTTATGCAAATTAGTAATTGGAATTCATAATTAAACAAAATTGTCTCAGTAAAAAAAATACAAATTTTCTTGTACTATATATATTAATTCTGTAAAGGAATACAATGCCCTCTTCTTTTGCTGGTCACCATTTAAGACAGAAGTTTTGTTTATTTAACTGGAAGACATAAGTGTTCTGGACTATTGTATCTCTCTATTTATCTTTGTAGTAGTGTTCTAGACTATATAAAAAGGAGCTATCTGATTAATCAACCTAATTAATAATAATGTAACAACGCATATGTACACTCTTGCGGCCTTCTTTCTTTAGGTATGTGGGTTCATTTTGTTCGAATGCTTAGAAGTTTCTAAATACTTCTTCTGATATTTGTAGTTATCACGGAATTTTTCGGTGCTTTAGCTTTATTTACATGATATGTGAATCATTTTCCAATAAATCATAATTCATCCACTAATTCATTTCATACATGTAGTTGGTGCTTTATAGTGGATCCAGAAAAAATGTAGATAGTTATATCATTTTTTGACAAAAGAGAAATTAGCTTACAATTCTGATAGTACGTTAACTTTTGTTATTTTTTTTTTTGAACAACCACAAAGATGTAGATTGTGGATGTCAACATGACTATGTATAAAAATAGATTGTGGATGTGATATGTTGTGTTTTTGAAATCATTCTCATGTGTTTTTGATATCATCTAAATGTTACCCTGGAGTTCTCTTAGTATGTTTTGAGTCATTTCAAGTGGAGAATGTGGTGGATCGCACTAGAGGTACGCATGAATGAAAAGGTGTAAAAAGATAGTGTTTTGTTGCGCAGAGCAGCATCATAGGTAGGCACACGCGTCACGAAGCGACATCCACCTTGCTCCCGTGTTTTTAATGAGCCATGATATATATATATATATATTTCGGGAAAGTTTATGTCTGCCCTAGCAGAAGTTTATTTAACCTACTAAGAGGACTCTGGCCGTCTCTTCTCTCTCACTTTTTTTCCGACCAGAGACAGAAACACTAGTTTTTACAAGTTTTGAGAGTTCTTGTTGAAGATTTGTTCTAGCTATTTTGTAAGGGTCAAGGCTTGTTCCTCTTGGTTTTCTAGAGAAGAAATCTCTGAACCCTCTTGATACTCGATTTATCTGATGCATTATTCAGTATTGATTTTTGTGTTTTCTTGTGTTATGGTTGAGTAATTGATTTGTTAGCCTAGGATTCTAGGGTGTTGATCCAATGAACTGAACATAGAGAAGCATCATTTTCGCTTTTGCTCTCCTCTGTCCTTAATGCCTATACTGATCTGATCACTTATTATTTGATTCCAAGTTTAATCTTTTATCATTAATCCTGAATTAGATTGCTAGATCTGTTGAGAGCAAGCATCACATCCCTGATCAGCGAAAGTAGATATCAGGGTGTGATGTGAGCATTTTAGGTCTGTGCTTACTGTTTGCTGTTGAGCCGTGATACACGCGAGAGCATGGTATGTCATTGCTCTTCCGCGAAAGGAGCACGCCTGCGAGAGCAGGGAGCTCTAGTTAGAAATCTAAGTTCTAAGCTGTTCTTAAAAAGCTTGAATAATTGTTTGGTTCAGTATGGTCAACACCCAATGAGATACCCTAGGTTAGCATCTTTATATCCTGATTGTTAAATCCTATTGTTACTTGTTACTCAAGATTTGTTTTTCACAACACTTAATTGTTTTAGCTTGAATTTGATTCTATAGACATAAAGTGTAGATTTTGGTCTTTGTGGATTCGATCCTTAAGTGCTACATCGACATACCATTCGATTGTGGTAGTGTGCACATTAGGTTAATTGGTGTGCGTTCGCACGAAATATCAATTTGGTGCCGTTGCTGGGGACCAATAATTTTACCTTTATTTTTTGGCAATTTTTCTAGTCTAATTCATCTAACTTGCTCTATCTTTTCTTTGCTTGCAGCTGATGTTCCAGGTGTATGACCAGTAGATTTACTCGAAGCCACACCTCAAGTCCATTTGTCACGCTCACCAACGAAGAGTTAGCAAGATTAGAAAGAACCAACAGACAACAACCGAGGTCGGCTCACGCCACAATGGGCGATCACGGCAACAAGAATGATCTCACTGCAGCATTGGCTCTGATGCAACAGAAAATGCTCCAGATGCAGCAGACCATCCAAGCACAAGAAGCTGCTCGTCAACAGCTAGAGCAGCAGGAGCAAGCTGCTCAAACCGGCGAGCGAAATCTGCCACAGAACATCCCTGCTACACGTTCCGCGATTGCTCTGCCACCATGTGCCAGACAAGACTTCGAGATCAAGCATGCTATGATCAATCTGGTGCAGAGGAAGATTTTCCATGGGCTCCCAGCTGAGATACCTATGGAACACATTGAGGCTTTTGAAGATATATGTAGCTTTACTCGCGCTAATGGAATACCATTCCGTTCTCTCTAGCGGACAAGGCTTCAAGATGGCTCAAGTCGCTCCCTACAGGCTCCCTCACTACATGGGAGCAAGTCATATCAGCCTTCTTGGGACACTTCTACACGAAGGCTAAAACAACAACTCTCAGGAATAAGATTTCTTCTTTCAAGCAGCACGCAAATTAGCCATTCAACGATGCGTGGGAGCGCTTCAATGACTCTCTAAGGGAGTTCCCTCATCACAGATTTGAGAGGGATCACGTTCTGGGTATATTTTATGATGGTGTCGAGTGGGAGTTCCGCAATGCTCTCAATGCTGCGAGCAAGGGAGACTTCATGACACATACCACAGACGGTGCGTTCGAGCTGATAGAGAACATGGCTGCTAGTTCTACGAATAAAAACCCAGAAACAGATCGCTCCAAGAAGGTGAACAGTGTTGATGGTCAGTGGAAAGATGAGCTCACTGCCAAGGTTAATCTGCTTCTGAAGAGCAATGAGGGGCAAGTGATGTACATGGATGAGGCTACACCAGAGCATATAGCGAATGATCTTGCTTCTGAGGGAGGAACAAAGGGAGAGAATCATCAAGAGGTTATCTACATCAATGGTCAAGGGTATGTCCAAAATCGGAGCCACTATCAGAATTCCAACTACCAGAGCAACCCTAACCCACTCTCTCACCAGAGGAGCAACGCAGAAAATTATGGGGATCAGATGCAGCGAAATCAGCAGCAAGGTGCTCCGCAGCAGAGAGGTT
Organism: Eruca vesicaria subsp. sativa; assembly: GCA_932364175.1. Classification (NCBI taxonomy): domain Eukaryota; kingdom Viridiplantae; phylum Streptophyta; class Magnoliopsida; order Brassicales; family Brassicaceae; genus Eruca; species Eruca vesicaria. Next base: position 302,056 of record CAKOAT010996668.1, read on the forward strand.
TCCCTTCGAGTTTCAAAGGCAAGACTTTTGTTTTCAACCAAGCTCAGAACCGATTTCAAAGCCAGAACCAAAATCAGAACCATCAGAATCATCAGAGCAACCCGCAAGATGCTCCAGCTAATTCAGGGGGTGGACAGAGTGAGATCAAAGCCTTAGGGAACATGATGCAGCAGCTGCTCCAGAGTCAACAAATACAGGCCAAGGCGTTAAACCAAGCTACTTCTAATATCAACACAAGGATGGACAACATGTTCACTGAGCTCAACACGAATATGACGCAGTGAGCAGTCACATGCGCCAGATTGACATTGCTCTCGCTCAGACTGCAGAGAGTGTCAAGAGACAGCAGGGGATGCTCCCTGGAAAAACTGATAGAAATCCAAGGGAGTGTTATGCAGTGGAATTGAGACGTGGTAGGCTGTTGAATGATTCAACACCAAGGCAATTTACTACTGCAGAAAAAGCTAAGCAGAAAGAATCAGAGCAACCTGCTGGGGTCGCTCCGACTACTCCAGATCAACCTGCTGAGACTGCTCCAGGAGAAATAGAGCAACCTACTAGCTCTGCAGAGACTGCTCTCGACGAAACTGCTGAGACTCCACCAGCTCGGGTCTATGTTCCTAAGGTTCCCTACCCATTCCCACCCAGACATCAGAGGGATCCTATTAGTGAAGAGCAGCTAGAATGTTTTAACAGGATTGTGAGAAGGCTTCCTAAAGAACTTGCATTTGAAGATGCTCTGCAGATTTGCCCATTGCTCAAGTTCTTTAACAATTGTAGAGAGACTCACGAGGATATCAAGGTCTTCTATACTAAAGCACTGTCTACATCAGCATTGAAGGTATTGCCTAAGGTTGATGATCCTGGAAATTTTGTTTTCCCATGTTCCATCGCAGGAACAACCTTCAACGACGCTCTTTGTGACTCTGGTTCTTGTGTTAATCTCGTCTCAAAGGCTATTGTAGACGATTTGGGTATTGCTGGTGTTGAGCGTTCTCAGCTGAGCCTGACGTTTGCAAATTCTCATAGAGCAGTCCCATATGGAACCATCCGCTGCCTTCATGTCCAAGTAGGGGACTGCATTGTTCCTGCTAAGTTTCAAGTTGTTGAGATGGATAAAGATCATGAGATGCCTTTGATATTTGGAAGGACATTCATGGCTACTGTTGGAACAACCATCGATATGCCTAACAAGAGAGTCTGCTTCTCCAACATCAGCAAGAAAGTTTTCTACAAGGTTGTACCCACCAGATATTCCTCATCACACGCCTCTTGCATCTCATTGTTTGATGTAGAAAAGCTGAAGGTGATTCCAAAGAGAGAGCATGGTAATAAGGGTGAGAGCAGGCTGTTCTCTGATGACAATCCTAGTACTGATCCTACTAAATTCAGAGCGAATTCAAGGGTGAAACAGAAAGTCCAGAAGAAAAGAGTCAAGGGAATTCCTACAATGACTTTGATACCTCTCAAGTGTGATGAGAACTCCATTGAGTATGAGGTAAAGTGCAAGGGTACCTCCAAATCGTTTTCTAAAGTCAGAGCCATTCTCACACATGAGCTAAAGGAGAAAGGGGAAGCTGTTGTTAAAGGGTTGTTGAGCTGTGTTTTGAAGCTGAACATGTCTGATTGTGGAGCTTGTTTTAGAACAGGCCCTCCTGCTCAAGCAGACTAATCCCCATCACCAAAGTCAAGCTAGTGACTTTAACCAAGCGCTTGGTGGGAGGCAACCCACTGGTGAGTTTAAATTGTTTTTAGAACTTTTCTTTAGTTTTTATTTTGCTCCTGTTTCATTGAGTTTCAGATAAAAAAAACCTCTGTTCCACGGACAGAGCACAACCAAGGAGCAAATCCAACCTGCTCCGTCAAACTGCTCCGTGCCAGGTAAGTATCATGTAAGTCTGGTTGGCTGCCTCTAGGTTTATTTTCACACCAGAGACGGTGTGAAGTAAGTCTGGGGGAGGCACTTGTGTGTTTCTGAACTCTATTTGCTTCTGTTTTCATTTATTGAGTCAGTCCTAGGATCGAGTCAGTCAAACTTATGTGGGAATCATGACCTTATTTTATGATGCTTTCTAACCACCTCGTGCTCTAAATATCTTATTCAGTGACCTTAGTAGTGATGAAAGACGTTCACTTGGACCTGGAACACCCCCTGACTTTACATCACCTTGCTCTCCAGAAGATTTCTGCTTGTAGAGGTTATTCTGGAAAGACTTAAACTCCACCTAACTTGAACCTAGTCTTGGCTTAACTCTTCTTGTTATGGGCGTTAGATCAGGGAAATGAGATTACACTCATGACATCTTAATCCCTTCTATCCATCTTGTTGATCCTGAGTGGCTAGCTCATCTTTAGCTAGTTCCCACCATGAACCTTAAAACCTTTGTTTCACCCTCATACATTCTGTTTTTAAGTTTCATATGTGCAGATATGTGCAAAAGGGGTGGAGAGGAAAGGATCAACACTGCTCTCACTCGTTTTGCTCACAGACTACGCTTCAGAGCAAAGACGTACATGATCCGACAAGAAGAGAGCAAACAGTAGGGTGATCCGAGCAGGAAAGACATACATGATCCGATAAGAAGAGAGCAGTCAGTAAGGTGATCTAAGCAGAAAATATCAAATGGTGAAAGAGGGGCTTAAGTCAGAACCACAGGGGCACATTATATGTAATTACCTCCTTCTCGTCATCATCATCATCTGAACTCGTCATTTCATTATTCAGTCATGAAAAAAAAAATCAGTATTATTTTATGTCCCTAGAATTCTAAAGATGATGAGAAGGAGAAGAACCAAAACATTGCCCCTGGTCGATCAGAGAAGAAAAGAACTGAAGTGGAAATGAAACAGTGTGTAGAAGGAGTGATCTGAAGGGAAGAGAGCAACCTGTCAAAGAAAAGAGGAACAAGGAGCGATTTGCTCTGCAGAGAAAACGAGTGAGATTTCGTGGAGATCAATGGATCCATCCTCACTAGAAATTGTGTAATATCATGCATCCTCTGCAAAGACATGGTAAAACCCTAAACACTTGTTAGCTCAATTTAAACACTTGAAAAGCCTGTCTCACACCTAGACCGTCTACCCTGAGTAATGCCCATGACAAGAAGCTCACACTGATCTTAAATGAATATAAGGAGTTTTTGTCTGAAAAGTATGACTTTTGAAAGTTGGAGATATAGAATATGGCGCCGATTTGAACAGCAGTCAGTGGGGGTTCTGGTAAGAGTGTGTCATCCTAATATGTCTGATTGTATGGTTCAGAGATATGTGGTTAAAGTATGGTTGCTGAAATGAGAGAGTCCCCACACTTTCAAACCTTTCCCACTGATCTAGAAACTTGACATTGTTTGAGGACAAACAAGGATCTAAGTCTGGGGGAATTGATATGTTGTGTTTTTGACACCATTCTCATGTGTTTTTGATATCATCTAAATGCTACCCTGAAGTTCTCTTAGTATGTTTTGAGTCATTTCAGGTGGAGAATGTGCTGGATCGCACTAGAGGTACGCATGAAGGAAAAGGTGCAAAAAGAGAGTGTTTTGTTGCGCGGAGCAGCATAATGGGTAGGCACACGCGTCGCGGAGCGACATCCACCTTGCTCCCACGTTTTTAATGAGCCATGATATATTTTGGGAAAGTTTAAGTCTGCCCTAGCAGAAGTTTATATAACCTACTAAGAGGACTCTGGCCGTCTCTTCTCTCTCACTTTTTTTTTCGACCAGAGACAGAAACACATTAGTTTTTACAAGTTTTGAGAGTTCTTGTTGAAGATTTGTTCTAGCTAATTTGTAAGGGTCAAGGCTTGCTCCTCTTGGTTTTCTAGAGAAGAAATCTCTGAACCCTCTTGATACTCGATTTATTTGATGCATTATTCAGTATTGATTTGTGTGTTTTCTTGTGTTATGGTTGAATAGTTGATTTGTTAGCCTAGGGTTCTAGGGTGTTGATCCATTGAACTGAACATAGAGAAGCATCATTTTCGGCTTTGCTCTCCTCTGTCCTTAATGTCTATACTGATCTGATCACTTAGTATTTGATTCCAAGTTTAATCTTTTATCATTTATCCTGGATTAGATTGCTAGATCTGTTGAGAGCAAGCATCACATCCCTGATCAGCGAAAGTAGATATCAGGGTGTGATGTGAACATTTTAGGTATGTGCTTACTGTTTGCTGTTGAGCCGTGATACACGCGAGAGCATAGTATGTCATTGCTCTTCCGCGAAAGGAGCACGCCTGCGAGAACAGGGTGCTCTAGTTAGAAATCTAAGTTCTAGACTGTTCTTAAAAAGCTTGAATAATTGTTTGGTTCAGTATGGTCAACACCCAATGAGATACCCTATGTTAGCATCCTTATATCCTAATTGTTAAATCCTATTGTTACTTGTTACTCAAGATTTGTTTTTTCACAACACTTAATTGTTTTAACTTGAATTTGATCCTATAGAAATAAAGTGTAGATTTTGGTCTATGTGGATTCGATCCTTAAGTGTTACATCAACATACCATTCGATTGTTGTAGTGTGCACATTAGGTTAATTGGTGTGCGTTCGCACGAAATATCAGGATGCTAACTTTTGTTATGTTATAGATTGTGGATGCTAACATGACCATGTATAAAAATAGAGATCTTTTAAACTTGTGGATAGAGAATGCTTGACGTGGTGGACATAGATAAACAAAAAAACTATGACATATTAAAAGGCTTTGGACATTGATGCAAATGTGTCCACAATTAAAGATGAACAAGTTAATAAATTCAAACCAAAAATAACCACGTCCATGTCCATGTGGAAAGCTAAACAAACTAGAAAGTTAATAACTTGTCCAACAAGAAAAACAAAGCTTAACTTCAAACATGTCTAACAATTATTTATGAATGAGCTCATGATAACTTACGTTTTTTTTTTGGTGGATTTGCGGCTTCTATTGAGTCCCATTAGCCAACACAGTATTACCCTCCTGAGAGACAATATCATTGTTACTTTACATAAAAACAAAAAGAGTCTTGATCTGGGCTGCAGTAGCCTAAAAATAATTTTCTAGAAGTGAAAGTGACTGTAAATGAGAGTGTGAGTCAAATTTGTGACAATTTTGAGACTTAAGATGAATATATATTTTGTGGACAGGATTTTGGGAACAAGATTACCAATTCTATGAACAAAATAATGTGGATAGTCAGCGCATACTCATTGCCAATTCTAGTATGCAATTAGACTCCACATTCATAAACTAAGATTACCAATTCTATGAATAAAAGAAGGTGGATGATGCAGGGACAGAGTGGCGATGTGTGGACATGCGATGTCAATCACTAGAAAGATCAAAACGTTTAAGTTTTTACCAATAGTAACATCTCCCAAACCAACAATCCTGACGACCACCTATGCTTCTTTTCGCTCTCTATCAACTCCACATGAAACAACCAACATAGCTTCATCCCTCCAGCAAACAAAACATATCCTCTCCATCGACCGACTTGTTATTCACTCACCACCACCAGACCCGAGTTTGAATCCACAATTCATCATGTTTATCTTCCACTCATCATCTCCACTATCTTTACAGCTTCACTCTCGTCGCATCTCTCACCTTTTGAGGATATAGATGAGCAGCTTCGCGTTTAGGCTTAGGGGGTGGCACGTGTGCTAAAGTGCCTTTTTTCTGGACCTTCAAAAAGTATTTTTGGGCATGGCTCCTGATCTGTTGTAAATCAAATAGGCACACTAAGGTTAGGTGGAGAAACACCCCAATGTATTCTATTATTAAAACCAAAATGAGCAGATTGCAAACCTGAATAATTGTCTTTGAACCAATGAATCTTCAATCTTTTTCCAGTCACGATCAAACCTAAGGACGCGAGAGAATTAATTGTCAAAGACCAGTAAGTAGTATCACTGTACCAGCAACAAAAATGTCTGAATAAAAGATATAGGCTTTTGCAATAAAAATCCATTAACTATGCAAAAAAATTCAAATGATCTACTACATAACCAAAATTTTTCTTAACATCTTTATTATCCTAAGATCCAAATTAACAAATCGTTTAGGTCAGAACTCAGAACCAAACATAGACACCATTCTCTGATTAAGAAGAAATGAAACAAATCTAAGTAAATTCAGCTACAATTAGAGCACGGGACGACAAAAAATCAGCAAACCAAATCCATGGTGGAAGAAGAGAGAGAGAAATATATTTTACAATTGATGGTGTAAGCTTTCCTCACGTTCTTCTTCTCAGATCTAAGCAAATTGAGTTTTTCAAAAACGATTTAAACAGGATGCTACACCAAACTGACTTTGCATTTAGGGAGTTTTCGATCTAAGGTTAAAGACTTGGGGCTGCAGATTTGGGGTTTTTATAAAGACTGGTTTCACAGCTTTTAAGAGAAAATGAGGAAAATTATTTTTAGCTGCTTTAGGTTAAATGAATTGGGACAGATAAAAGAAACCCGTTCAATTAGAATTTGTGTGGCTGAGGGATAGAAATGTCTTTTTGACATGACAATATATGTCTGAATCAGAAAATGGCTTGGAATGCAATTCTAAAGTCAAAAATGTCCCCAAATATAAAAAATTATTAATTTCTAGAATTCTTTATAGAAAAATTAACCGGAAAATAAATAGATTTACGTGATCATATAAATAACCAAATCAACGTCTTACAACTTTTAACATACATAGCTAGATACCCTAAGTCATAATTCTATAAATAAAGAACCTGTATAGTCTATAAGAAAACATTTCCAAACATGTGAATATTGGACCATTAAGAGTTGCTTTAAAATATGATGACACTGTATTTGTCAACTAATAAGATATGAGATCTTTCTTTATTGAGAAACGATTCATTACATAATTCTACTATACAACACACGTTATTAATTTAATATATAGTAGAATTGATATTTTATGAAATATTGTTACGATTAATATGGAGTTGTGTGCATAAGAAGTCGTATAATATCTAAAATTATAAGTAAAGTGTTCACTGAATAATGATTGCATAGTAAAATTTCATTATTCTCTTTTTTGGCCAATTTCATTATCCTAGTCTCGCGGAATATTTTATTGCACCAACGGACCAACCTATCTCAATAAAAATGGTAAAATGTTAGGTTTTAATATTACAAGTAAAGTATCATCAATATGAAAATGCTTCGATTATTTTTGTATTAGTGGTTCTAACTTCATATGGTTACAATATTCTTCATGTTATTATGTCTCACTTTTACGGGCTTTAACACTATTAATCGCAGTACTATAATATATATCTTGTGTTATTTAATTACTTGTGGAGTATTTAAATGAACATAGAAAATGTGAAGTAATATATTTTTCAGCAATTTCATGCTCTTAAATGAATTAATTAACTATTTCAATTGTTGGCATGTTGTATAATAAAATGATAAATCTGACAAAAATGCTAAAGAAATAGTATTATCTTTGACTTAACTTACCTATCATGTATAATCAATTTGATCAAATAATTGCCTAATAAAATTACAATTGATAATTTTGAAGAGTAAGGATTTTCTTGATTTATATTCATAATCAAAATGACGATATAAATATATATTCGAACCGAGTACGGTCTTTATCAGTGAAAAGGGTGATGGAACTCGTCGATGGGTTATGACAAAGGCGGTTATGCTATAAGTGGCGAAAGAATTAGTGAAAGAGTTCGGTTTACAAGTAAGGAAACAAGAGGCGAGCGGCGTAGCTCGGAGAACTCAGCCGTGTCGTACAAGTCGGAAGGAAATACAGGAGTGAAAACCCTAAATCTAACCGCCTTGTGTGTGGAGGCGATTTTGGACCCCCCTCTTGTTGCCTTCTCTTCTCCTTTTATAGCAGTATTACGTTGACCTAGCGAGCTGGTTGCGTGTATGGAGGGCCTTTCGCCAAATGGGCCTTGGTCGGCCCGCTAAGGAAAGTACCTCGCCTAAGTGTCGTCAACTCGGTTAATCGCGGGGATTATCCGAGTCAAGCCAGATTAGTTGCTAATCAGCGAAGTGTTAACTCGCTGGGACGGAGCCCATGTGGGCCGAGCCTATTATTCAGTGGGCCTTGTAAAGGGGAGTATTCCACCACCTACAGTAAGTCCCCCAGATCCGTTGCCGAGTTATGGCTTAATTCGGTACGGATCTTGTTAATCTGGTCACTGAATAATATAGTCGATCAGCACGCTCCAATGCTCCTTCGGGCGGTAGTTCGTTGCGTTCATCATGCTATCAGATTGTCGCTTGGATGCCAACACGTTCGCTGAGTCGTTAGCTCAGAGCTTAGCTTCGACATGCTTATTAAGTCATCAGCTCGAAGATTGATTTCAGTGTGCTTGCTGAGTCGTTAGCTCAGAGACCGACTTAAGTGTGCTTACTGAGTCGTTAGCTCGGAGATTGACTTCAGTACGCTTGTTGAGTCGTTAGTTCGGGAATTTTCTTCAGTATGCTTGCTGAGTCGTTAGCTCGGTAAGTCTCTAGCTCGTCTTTTCGCATGGGAAAGAGCGTGAAAATCACGGGGAGATGAGGACGGTTTTTGGGAGTTGAGGCCCATTTAGGTCGGAATGTGAACAGTCGCGAGCAGACTAGAGGCCCAATTAGGCTTTATTAAACCTAATTAATGACTCCGGGAGTCGCACCCCTTCCTTTGTCTATAAATACTTCTCTCTTCTTCATTCTCACCACTTCTTCGTTTTAGCAGGTATTTCCTCTCTCCCTTCTCTCTACTTTCTCTATCTAGGCTGTTGTACGATATATATGTTTTCTATCGATAAGATGTGTCCGCGAGAGAGGTTGACGCGCAAAGAAAAGGGGAAAGATATCACGACTTCGTCGAGTCCGGCTAGGGTCGAGACGACCAATGAACCTCTGGAAGACTTCGGTTTAGAGCATAGGGATGCGCTGATGGATGTAGGCGGTATCAGCCTTTCTCAGCGACTTCTGGTCGTCGATACTGAGCGAGAGCTCAGAGGCGACGGTGTAGGGAACACCGTTGCGGAGATGCTGGGTGATCCTTGAATCGAACGGCTGCGACCGTCACAGCCTAGACCGCCACGAGCGAGTTCCAATCGATCTCGATGAGTACACTCTAATATGTCTCGACGAGCAAACTCCCGTCGTTCTCGACAGGCGAACTCTGATCGATCGGTGCATGTTTGGTACGTATCCGATAATGCGAAGTGAGTGATGGGAGAAGGTCTTCCCCCGGTCTTGACTCGCTACTCGGGAGATGGGATTTTCGAGAGGGAATCCGTAGTTCCGCGGGTGTTGCTGTGCCCGGCCAAGGTTGCTGGTCAGGCGTGGACGAACACATTCAAGACGGAGTCGACTGTGGAGACAGTCGAGAATTTGTTCATAGCTCGGAACGCAGTTGGGGTGACCTATCTGATTCCGACCGCCAAACAGCATCCGTGGTCGCCGCCGGTTGGTTACCAGTGCGTATACGAATCATAATTCGGGGATCACACCAGGCTTTGGTTCCCAATTCCCTGCCTGGTAACCTCCTATGTTTCTCGACATGATGTGGCCATCAGTCAGATGGTGAACGGGTTGTTTCGTATCATGGTCGCACTTATGGTTATGGCTGCGGAGATTGAGATATGCTTGTGCGTCTATGCGTTCGAGCAACTGACGACGGTGTGGCTTAAGTCATGGTCTCTTCTCCGTCAGGATGAGGCAGAATTACAACATCATAGCCGGTCATCCTGATAAGACCCCGGGCTGGCAGCGCTGCTATTTCTTCATTAAGTCAGACCATTTCGCCTTCGTCGACCCTCCTAGTGACGAATTTGGGACCTATTGGAACAGTGTAGCCGGTAGTTAGCTCGTCTCGATCGCTGTTAATTCGCTTGGATTCTAACCATCTTTTTCTTTTGTAGATCCGCACCCTAACTTTTACCTGACTGACGCCGCTGTTCCTCCGTCTTTCTTTTCTACTGCCAGAGCGTTAGTCGAGTTGGGTCACCGTAAGTGGTCAGATATCAGCGAGGAGAGGATCCAGCGCGTGATAGATCGTATTAACCGAGGTAAGGAGGGTCACACTCGCTTTTTGTCTATCTTCTGGTGTGGTTCACTGCTTAAGTTATGCTTGGGCAGGTGATTGGGATAAGGAGTTCCGGTACAAGGCCAAACCCGGAAAGAAAAGATTTAACCTTTTCTCGAGAGAAGAGCAACAAGTGATCAAGCAAGCATTCGCGATGAAAGAACTCCCAGATCTTTCCCAGGCTATCAAAGAGAAGCGAGGAGGGTCTTCTCAAGGGACCACGCTGATGGGCTTGATCGATAGTTTCGATCTCGGAGGGGGAGAACCTTCAGGCCAAAGAACTCCTCTTCCCGCTGAGAACGCTACTGCAGACCCATCTAATCAATCAGCTGGGGGTTCAAAAAGACCCCGGGTTGAAGGGACTGAGGGTCAGGTTGATGGTCTTGACAAAGTTGATGACAACCCGTCCACAGATCCTCTTACCAAGAAAAGGAGGAAGAAGAAAAAGTCCAAGTCTGTTGAGGGCGGGTCTGCGTCGAAAGATACTCCGAGTGCTCGTGACGACACAGATGTTGGTCATCCTTCTGAAGAAGAAGTCAATGAAGGTCGGGGTCTCGCTGCGTTGAACCCGACAAAGAATGACCTCCCACTCGAGCAAGACGCAGCTCTTCCTGATGGATCGAAGAAAAGGAAGAAGACGAGTAAGAAGAAGAAGAAGATACCGAGGGAGGTGGTCGGCTCCGATGTAGGAGCCGGTTCTTCGGCTGATCAGGTTCAAGTTCCTTACCCAAGGGTCCTTCCAACCTCCGATCAACTAGTCTTCCGGAAGCTTATCTAAATGTAGCTCGGCTCAAGGAAGCGGTAAGTCGTTTCTATTTCCCTTCTTTTTAGCATGAAAGTTTTGCCTTGCTGTACTTATGCCAAAAATATTTGCTTGCAGGCCGATGACGGCATCTGGTCAGGAAGTATGACGCCGACCTCAAGGCGACAGATGTCAGTCTCTGGGAGGCTCAAAACACGATCGACACTGAGCGAAAGCATTCCATCATGCTTGAGGCTTCACTCGCAGACTTAGAGAAGATAAGGGCGGACGCAGTCAACTAGGCTGAGGCCCAAGCAAAGGAACTCGAGTGCATTTTCGAGGAACTGAAAGTTGTCAAGGCTGCTTCTGCCAAACTTGAGAAGGAGAAGGCTGAATGAGTTGACGATGGCCAAGGTTACCAAAGACGCAGATTATTAAGCCTCCCATCTAAGGGGATCTCGGGTTCTCGAAGTCACCCGTGAGCGAGGGAGGACTCAGGTCAAAATGGCTAAGAATGCGAACGCTCACTTTGAGCGGATCAAGGCCCGTGAAGCGAAATCGGAAGCGTACGATGAAGCGAGATGTCTCTAGAGCCAAGCCTTCGAGACGCGGAAATGCCAAGAAATTCTTAAGGAGGAAGGGGAGGCTATTCTGCAGGCGAAGATAGACTCGTTTCTGGAGGCAGAAAAGGTCCGTAAGGCGGAGCCCGAAAGACTATATATGCTGGGTCACCCAATCAAGACGACTATCATCTATCTCAGCTGATGTTGGCCTCAAAGTACATCGATGAGACGATCCTCTCCTAAGTGATGGCTGGTTATGACAAGGCTTCGAACGCTGGGTTCGATCCGAGTGGATCAAATGTGAATGAGCTTGGCCACGAGGTCGCTGCTCGGCTTCACTCACCTGTGAACTCGGGTCGCGTCTGGCACATCTCTGACACTTCTGAGGAGATCGACGTGTCAGTTCTTGACGGTGATGATGGCAAAGAAAATCCTCTTGAAAGTGACAATGCTAGGGCCGAGGGAGCGGACCTGGAGGAGCATCAAAGCACGGGTCATCATTCTGCAAGTCGCCAAGCTTTGTCAACTAATGCTTCTCGGGTCCGAGAGACGGATATGCGTAATGACGGCGATGATTCTGGTTTCTAAGGAGTAGTCGTCTCGTTGTAATGAATTTTCTTCTCTTTTGTTTTGTTCACTCTGCGTATGGAGTTGGCATCAGCTTTAACTTTGTAACCGTATAAGGATTTAAAACCTAGTTTGATGTTTGCCTTAGGGGCTTTATCACTTAATGGATCTTTAGTTTCGTTTGAGAATTTTCCTTACCAGCTGGCTCCGGACCGGAAAGACCTAACAGTCCATGTAGCTGCTGCGCCCGCCCCTCTTCTTAGTCAATGGGGCAGCAGGTTCGACATCTACTAGAAGCGCAATTTTCATTGAATTTTTGAGTTTTGATAAATATCCCGAAGCGAAATTTTGTCTCGGGATTCTCAAATTTAAAAGGGATTATCAGAGTTCTTCAGTCTCCGAAGTAAAACCCGTTTTAAATCTAAAACTCTTGTTTAGGCTGTTGTTCGGGATAGTGGTGTTGCTATCCGAGTTTAACCTTTTTATCTCGTTTGTGTGCTGCTCGTCGGTTAGGTGTGACCTCAACTACGTAGCAACGTTGAGACTAGATTTTAAGTTAGGCCAACAAGGTTTCCGAATTGTCATGAAGTAATTCCGTAGAGTTTATTGGTCGGCCGATCCCCACTCTAGGAGTTATCATGAAATCAAACTTGGTCGTCTCTTCGTTAATCGGAGTTTGCTGCGACTAACGGAGTTCGCTGGTTAAAGCCTGATCAGGGCGTATTCGGCGAAGCTGTGCGAATACCACTACGTGGTCCGCGGTCCCTTCTTATATTGGGAAGCTGAGATGTAGGTATCGTGATGGTGTTGTTTTGAGTTATAGGTTGACCGGTTAAGGCTGCCTACGTACCTCCGGGGAGGATCAAGCCATTCGTAGTTTGATTTGCCGAGTAGAAGTGGCTTGCGTTGCTCATCTACTCGGCGAGTGAAAGTGGCTGTACCGCGCATTCACTCAGTTTACAAGTTAAAGTGACTGAAGAGTCATTGACTCGGTTTTTTTTGTGAGAGTGGGAGCTCGTTACTCGGCGTGCTAGCGCCGCAAGTGCATTGAGTTCCAAGCTCGTAAAACTTCTTCGCCGGTTGAAGTTTCGAGATGGTAAGCGCCTGGTTGTACAACCTTAGTGATTTTGTAAGGTCCTTCCCAATTTGCGCTAAGTTTTCCGGCGTTTGGCTCATTGGTATTCTCAAAGACCTTACGTAGAACGAGGTCTCCCAGTTCGAGGGGTCGGGACCGAAATTTCTTGTTGTAATAACGTTTGATCTGATGCTGGTAATTCTGGCTACACAAGAGGGCTTGATCTCGTCGTTCCTCGATAGCGTCTAACGCGTCGAGGAGCATATCGCTGTTGAGTTTGATGTGCTCCGGCATTCTCGATCGTCGTAGACTTGCAACGTTTACTTCAGCTGGTGCCATGGCTTTGACTCCGTGAGCGAGAGAGAAAGGTGTTGTCTTAGTAGCTCCTCTCGGAGTCGTTCTATGCGACCAGAGAACTCCGTCTAACTCGTCTGCCCAGTGACCCTTCTTTAGGTCGAGTCTCTTTTTGATTCCATTGATGATGATTTTGTCGAGGATTCGGCCTATCCATTACTCTGTGGGTATCTTGGAGTGGACGTGTTCAGACGGATTCTCCATTTGGAGCAGAAGTCGCGGAATTGGTGGGAGATGAACTGCGAGCCACTGTCTGTTACGATTTCGTACGGAAAGCCGTGACGGCAGATAATATTTTTCCATACGAATTTCTGGACTTCTTTCTCTGTGATGTTGGCGTAAGACTCAGCCTCGATCCACTTCGTGAAGTAGTCAGTGAGGATGAGGATATAACGCTTTTGCCGAGATGGGGTCATAGGGCCGACGATATCCATTGCTAACGCATAGAGGGAGATAGTGCTTTCATAGTTCAGAGCATCTCAGTCGGGCAGTGGATGGTCGACGCGTGCCTTTGGCATTTGTTGCATCGTCGCGCATATGATTCGCAGTCGGAAACTATCGTTGGCCAATAGAAACCTAAGCCTTTGACCGGGCGAGAGCTCGCCCGCCGGAATGGTTGCCTCCTGCTCCTTCATGGGTTTCGGCCATGATGAGGTAAGTCTCTTCACCATGAAGACATCTGAGAAGGGTTTTGTTTACAGTAAATCGATGAAGCGAGCCTTCAAGGACAACGTAGTTCGCACTGCGTGCTTTTAATCGCCTGCGTTCCACTTCTCCGCGGGAAGTTTGCCATTGGCAAGGAAATCGATAAGCTAGGTTCGCCAATCGGGCGTGGTCTCGGTTTGCTGAATTGTGAGGACGAGATCGGTCTCAGTAGATTACGCTTCGCCGGGGGCGTCTATACTTGGTTTTTCGATGTTATGGATGGGAATCGTCCTTTGGACCTGATCGCGAAGTTTTCTGCCCAGCGCTGCGAGGGCTTCGGCGCACACGTTCTCTCCGCGAGGGACGCAGTACGCGCTCACTCGTTTCGCATGGACCGCTTTTGTGAGGCGCAAACCTGCTATAAGCGACTCGTATTCTGCTTCATTGTTCGAGGTTGCGAATCCCAGACGGAATGATTGCCTTATCAGTTCTCCAGTTGGAGATTGCAGCTGGACTCCCGCCCCCGATCCTTTGTTCGTTGAGGAGCCGTCAACGTGAAGGATCCAGTTTTGACTCGGGAGTATGAGGTCTCGCTCTAGCTCGGGCGATAGTTCAACCATGAAATCGGCCAACACCTGTGACTTGAATGCTATGCGGTTGCGAAACACTATGTCGTGCTCGATTAGCTCGATTGCCCACTTGGACAATCGTTTTGATTGGTTAGAAGTTTGCTGGTGTAGAATATGGGCTTTTTCTCGCTCCGATCCTCCTTGACGAGAACGCTACTGAGCGCCGTTGTGGAGACCGCGATGTATAAGAGCAGCATGTCTCCTGCTTCTGGCTTGGCCAACACCGGCAGTGTGGTCAATTATACCTTGAGTTGGTTGAATGCTTCTTCACACTTGTCGCCCCAGGTGAATCGTTTATTTCCGCACAGGAGCTCGTAGAAAATGAGGCATTTGTCAGTTAACCGAGAGATGAAGCGATTAAGTGCTGCGATCCTTCCTGTTAGCCGTTGGACTTCGCGACTATTCTTTGGACTCGGGAGGTTGAGGATAACCTAGATCTGTTTAGGGTTCGCTTCAATTCCACGTTGTGTGACGATGTAACCAAGGAATTCGCCGGACTGAACCCCAAACGTGCATTTTGCGGGGTTAAGTTTCATCCCATACTCAATTAATGTTTTGAAGCATGCCTGCAAATGATCTGGGTGATCCTTAGCTCGGCGCGACTTGACCATCATATCATCGATGTATACTTCCATCGTCTCACCCAGTTTAAACGCGAACATTTTGTTAACGAGGCGCTGATAGGTCGCTCTGGCATACTTTAGGCCGAAGGGCATTACGTTGTAAGCGAAGGTACCCATGTCCGTTATGAATGCTGTCTTTTCTCGGTCATCTGGGTGCATTGATATTTGATTGTATCCCGAGAAGGCGTCCATGAAAGATAGGGGCTCGTTGCCAGCAGTCGATTCCACTAACTAATCGATGTTTGGTAACAGGAAGCTGTCCTTCAGACAGGCTTTGTTTAGATCCATGAAATCGACGCATACACGCCACTTCCCTTTCTTTTTCTTTACGACTACGGGGTTTGCGAGCCAGTCGGGGTAGCGTACGTTCGAGATGGATCCCGCTTCGAGCAATCTCTCGACTTCTTCGTTGATTGCTTTGGATCGTTCTGGTCCGAGCTTGCGCCGTTTCTGTCGAATTGGCTTGTAGGTTGGATCGATGTTCAGCTCATGCGAGGTAATATTCGGGTCGATCCCCTTCATATCAGAGGTGGTCCACGTGAAAGTTGAGAGGTTTTTCTTGAGAAAGGCGATGATTGTCTGCTGCATTTCGTCGGATATAAGGGCACCGATTCTCATGACCTTGGAGGGGTCAGAGTCGTCGGTCTGGATCTCGACGACTTTGTCTTTCTGGGGGAAAGCTTTCTGGATCGGGCGAGCGACAGCGTTGACGCGCGGAGTCATTTTTTGGAGTTTGACATTCACAACAAGGAGGTAGCGAGCTGCCTGCTGGTCGCCGCGTAGTACCTTGATGCGTCTGTCGTTCCACGGAAACTTGACGCATTGGTGGTAGGTCAAAAAAATGGCTTTCATCGAATGGAGCCACGGCGTTCCCAGGATTGCGTGATAGGGTGCGTATGTCGTGACCACTGAGAACTTGACTGTTCGAGTAACTCCTCGAGCGAAGACTGGAAGGCGGATGGTCCCGATCATTTCTTCCGAGACTCCGTTGAATCCGGTCAATGATTGGTTGGAGGGTTTAAGGAGATGGAAGTCGACTCCCATCTTCTCGAGTGATTTGTGGAAGATGAGGTCGACCAAGCTGCCCGTGTCGATCAAGACCTTGGTCACTTCACATGCTCTGATGCCGAGCTCGATGAATAATGGATCATTATGCGGCATGTTGACCCCAAGTGCGTTTTCAGCTGAGAAGGTAATCTTCGGGTCATTATCGGGCATCGTTGGCCATCGTTGTGATATCTTCGGTTGTTGATCGATCGGACTGACTCGCCGCACGGGGGAGACCCGCCCAGGACTACATTAATATGTTTCTGTGGATCTGTTCGCGCAGATCTCTGCTTGGTGGCGTGACCTCGGAAACTGGAACCTTGTTAGCAACCTTAGCTTCTAAATGACGTCGGAGGTCGGAGTCTTTGGATCGACTCAACTTGATACGGAGATCCTCTCCCTTTGAGTTGAGGACTGTGCGGAGGTCCGTGTGGCGGTGGTCGATCTCAATTTTTCTCGCCTTGGAGGCGTTGATCTTAGCTCGTAGGTTGGCAGATGCCGAGGCTACTTGGGAGGTAGGTAGCTCGTTAGTGTTGACGACCTTGCGCTTAAGTTTGTGACGCAGATCCGAGGTGCAGGCAGTGTCGTCTGTTTGTGTAGCAGGGAGGGCGTCGAGGTATCCACGGAGATCGATGGAGGATGAGTAGACCTCATTTTCGGTTGAGATCTCAGGGCGAGCGAGTATTACTTCGACTCTGCGTCGATTCCTCGGTTGTTCCGCGTCAGAAAACGAGTCCACTTTTTTATGTGCTACTGCGGCAGCTTGCACTGCATCAGTCTTTTGTTTGGCCTGAGGAGCCTTGCCTTGCGATTTCTGACCTCTCTTATCTTTGGTTTTACTCCAGTTCTTGCCATTCTTCGGCTTCTTTTTTGGCTGCTCGATATCGAGTTTGCCGATGGCAATGGACGAGAGGAACTTCTCGTACAGGACTTTGCATTCACTAGTGTCGTGTTTCTTCGACTCGTGGTAAGAACACCATTTATCGGCCTTGTCGGTCTTTTCGGTTTTGGTAGGGGCAGAGCTCGCTGGCTCTGGGGAAACTTGGGTTTTACTCCCTTCGAAACCGGGTTGAAGTTTGTAGGAGTTCCACCCTTTCCCTCGGATCTCTACAGACGACCCGTCCGACTGATTCACAAGGTAAACGAAGCTCTTCTTCGGGTTGGTTTTGTCCGTAGGGGCGTGTTGTCGAGGTTCGGTTCGCGTTTCGGGTGCTTTGGCTGCTGATGTCCCACCCGATTTCGCTGCGTTCTGCTTGCTTATTATTTCCTTAGTGTCTTCCTCCCTACGGATGAAGTTGTGAGATCGGGCAATGGCATCAGCAAGGGACTTCGTTGGGTGACTGTAAAGATCATCACAGAACTTCGAGCGCACGTAGAGAGTGTTCATGAGGGCGTTTACAGCGATTCCGTCGGGGACTTGCACTTTTGCTACAATTTCCTTGAACTTCTCCATAAAGCTTCTGAGGCTTTGTCCTGGTAGTTGAGAGAGGTGCCAGAGGTCGGAGACTGTGGCTTCTTCTCGAGAGAACATGATATAATTTTTGAGGAAAACTGACGACAGGTCGTGGAAACTATCAATTGAGTTTTCGGGTAAGCTAGTGAACCAGTTGAGTGCTAAACCCTTGAGAGTTTCGACGAAAAGCTGACAGAAACTTGCGTCTCGCTCCACTGACGTAAAGTTCTGACGTCGCATCGCGACGTTAAAGGACGTGATATGAGTGGTTGGATCTGAGAGACTGTCATACGTTGGCAGGTAGAGCTTCTCCATCGGTTTAAGCCTGACGTCTGGGATCTTGCTAGTGAAGGGTGTCCAAAGAGTGTCTGCGAGGACACTTTCGATGAGCGGAGCGGAAGTCGTGACTCCGTGAATCTTTGAGTTTACTTCGAAGAGAGCTTGTTTGAGAGCAGCGATTTTCTGGATAGTTTGCAAATCTGGGCGGTTTCCCGGTTGCGTAGAATCATCCAGGACTCCGGTCGGCACAATGGACTGGTTAGCTGGAGTAGGGGTAGGGTTTGTGTTGAACAAAAATCATCGTGCCGTCGAAAGGTTTCCTCCGGTACCGTCTTGGTTTGCGAGTATGGCAGTGATAGCCGCGAGGTGCTCGTTCGTCGCCTTTTGGGCTTCGTCTTGACGAGCTAAGCATTCCATGATGGTATCGACAAGGATCGGAGCGAGTGGTGCGTCGGTATCTGGAGTAGGTGCTACCGCGTCGGCTTCCTCATCGGAAGTCGACTCATTAGTCGGACTCATAGCTTTGTTGACACTACTTTGTTATACCCTATGGTGGGCGCCAACTGTTTGAACCGAGTACAATCTTTTATCAGTGAGAAGGGTGACGGAACTCATCGGTGGGTTTTGACAAAGGCGGTTATGCTATAAGTGGCGAAAGAGTAATTTTATTAGTGAAAGAGTAGTTTTATTAGTGAAAGAGTTCGGTTTACAAATAAGGAAACAAGAGGCGAAACAGCGTAGCTCGGAGAACTCAGCCGTGTCGTACAAGTCGGAAGGAAATACAGAAGGAAAAATCCTAATTCTAGCCGTCTTGTGTGTAGAGATGATTTCGGATCCCCCTCTTGTTGTCTTTTCTCCTCTTTTTATAGCAATATTCCCTTAACCTAGCGAGCTGATCGCGTGTACGGAGGGCCTTTTGCCAAATGGGCTTTGGTTGGCCCACTAAAGTAAGTACCTCGCCTAAGTGTCGTTAACCTGATTAATCGCAGAGATTATCTGAATCAAACCAGATTAGTCGCTAATCAGCGAAGCGTTAACTTGCTGGGCCGGAACCCGTGTGAACCTAATCTATTATTTAGTGGGCCTTGTAAAGGGGAGTATTTCACCACCTACGATATATATATATATATATGTGTGCGTGCTATACTTTAAGATTTTAATGCGACGCCCGTCTTTATCGTTAGACAAAATGTACGTTAAAAGTTAGTTCTAAATATGTTTATACCTCAGTTCAAAGAAAAATATGTTAAATACCCGAAACATATTATGACTATAGTTAAATAAAACCATTACAAATTCTTGTAACGATAGATCATCAAACGGAGAAAGAATCTTAGTTATTTTAGAATTTCGAAATATTAAAAATAGTTTTATAGATCACAGGACCGTCTCAAATAAATTTTAGACCATGTTCAAAAAAAAATTAATGATATATTTATGATTTAATAATTTTTTTTAAAAAAGTTAATAACTATGTTTGATGCTTCCTTAAAACTATAAGTTCTAATTTAGCAATATATCTAAATTTGTTTTAAAAATATCATAATTTTATCTATATACTTCTCAAAAATTCTTAAT
>CAKOAT010996668.1:321749-391723 GCA_932364175.1 Eruca vesicaria subsp. sativa
AGATCATCAAAGGGATTAAACAAGGTTTAAAGAAACATTCATATTTTTGTCGTCTAGCATTCAAAGCTCCGTATTAGAGGCCGACAATTTTAGATTTGCGTATATAAATCAAAATAAATAAGCTAACGACTTTACTTTAATTTATAAATGGATTTATCGAAAGCGAAAGGTTTGGTTTTCAAGGCCAAAAATTAATTGTGGGGACTTCGGACTTTAACACGCATTAAGGCAAGCTAATCACCAATTCGCGTCCGAAAGTCAAAATCTAATTGGTCTTGGTCCAATTAATTAAAGATTATTAATATATACAATTAGGTGTATGGTGGGAAACGGACAAATTAGCTCATGCATTAGGACTCCATTAAAGATTAATCACTTGGAAGAATCACAAAAAGCTCTTGCTGGCCTCGATTATCCAAATTGGTCAATTGTAACCAAAATTAGTGCGTAGGCTCTTCTTATTTTGATATAATAATAAAAAACATCCTTTATATACATGTATATCCTCAGTTTTATTATATATATATATATGGATACAAAACTGATCAAAAATTATGTATTTAATACACAATAAGATCTATTTTGTTCAAATATATGTATTTTATTTTGTTTTGTTTGATTTGGTGGTTCTGTATAACTCATGTACTTTATACACTAATAACTGTACAGTATATATGCTTGGAAGTAGGGCTGAGCATTTTATCCGTTAAATTTGATTCGATTCATTATTCCTTTCAATTCAATCCAAAAATTACGGATATCCGTAAATTTTCGAATCAAGCAAATACTAAAAATCAATATCCATTAAAATTGAAACAAATCACAAATATTAAAATTTTGGAAAACATAAATCTGATCCGATCCGGAAATATATATATTATCTTGATTATATTTTAAATTTTAAATGTATAAAATTATATAATTATTATTCTAGCACATGATTTTGAACAATTCTATTCATATTATTACTTATATAAATGTATTACATAAAAAGAGAGAAAAAATTATGACAATTATATTTTTTTCTTAAATTTTGTGTTATTATAATTGTAACTTAGACTTAAAAAATTACAAAATATGTAAATTCACTAGTTCTTTTAATTTTTTTTTGTATATCATGCAAAAAAAATTTTTGCAAAGCAAATTTGTAGTAAAGTTTTAAGATTATTTGTATTAATCAAAATGGAAGGGTATTAGTAAATATTCGTAAATATCTGCAAATATCTATTTATTTTTCGGATATCCGTTTTTCTGGATATTCGTATTTTTCGAAGCAAAGCAAATACCAAAATAAGATATCCGTAATATTTGAAGCAAATCACAAATATCTTGAAAAATCTGGATATCCGATCCATGTCCACCCCTACTCGGAAGTGAATTAATCTTTTGTTGGTAAAGACTGTAGGTGTAACATAGGGTAAAACCAATGGTGAAAATACTTGGTTCGAAAGAATTTCAGATGAGAAACACCCCTTTTAATATTTTAAGAAAGTAACACCTATTCAACAATCCAAACATTAATTCCTAATCACAAAGTTTTTTTTCTTTTCCTTTCTCCTTCTTCTGATAACATTTTACTTCTTTCTTCCAGTCTTCTCCATCGTTTAATGGATCTGTGTTTTTTTTTTTCTTGTTTGACAGTATAATTTGTGCTTTTTTAGTTGGAAAATGAAATGTTTCCAAAAACATAATATACGTTCGGATTGCATCAATTGCTCCTTCATCTCTTGTATTGGGTTGTTATTGTTTGTAAGGTTTCGCTCGTCAATAAGTTGATAAACAACATATAAACTCTTGAAAATGGTAAGAAATTTAATTTGATTACCACTAAAAAACAATTAATCAAAAAAACAAAGCGAACCGTTACTAGTGCGCAGTAACAATATCGATCAATATACGATATGTTTTGTAAATCAAAATGTTATTTTTTGCGTATAAAAGTAGCTATATTAATAAACAAAATAAAGCCACAAATATTTGGGAAGTACACCTAATATCATGGATGCTTTTTAGGGAAGCACGAAGAGCTTAACAAATTATTTAAAAAGGATATCTCCAACTTCAAGCAAACCCCATACCTCTGAATCCTTTACCTGCTCTTCCTTATCTTCACACCACATTCACACACAGATAGATGTACATGTACGTGTGTATATATTTGAATAATTTTGTCAATATACAGACTTAATAACCAATTTTGTCCTTTTCAATGAACCCAATAGATTAATAGGACCAGTTTCGTGGAATTTTGCTAATAGTTTATTAGGACAGACTTCTCGGATCGGGGATGTCATTAGCGACTCGTATATGGCCTCGATTGGTACAACAGATGATAAAGCAGAACCAGTATGCTGCAGAAGCAGTATGCTGCAGAAGCAGTATGCTGCAGAAGCACTATGCTGCAGAAGCAGTATGCTACAGAAGCTGTATGCTTTCATTAAATTTTTCAATAAAGTGATTGGTAGAGCATTAGCGGTATACAATTTTAAAATTGTCATAATAGTTAGTAAAATAATATATTTCTTTTAAAATAATATATATATATAATATATATTAATAATATATAATTTTATTAAAAAAAATTAATTTTCATTATGTAAATTCTATTTAAAAATTAATTTTTTAAAAAATATTAATTTGTTTTGGATATAACATATTCCTCATACATAAAATTATAGTTATAATTTAATTAATTATTATTAAATTATAATTATTATTAAATCAATAAATAAATAAATTATAATTTATATATAAATTATAATTATTTATTTATTGGCAGAGCACTAAATTACTCATATATAAAATTATCATAAAAGTTAATATATAATTTATTTATTAGTGTCTAAATAATATCTGTATATCGATAATATATAAATTATATTATGTTATGTTTGTTATTAAAAATAATGAATGATATATGTAATTATATAAATTATATTATATTTTAAATTTGAAATATTGTTCTTTTAAAAATAATTAATTATAATTTTTATTTTTAATTTTTTTTAAATAGAAATTTATATTTAATTATAAAAATATTGTTTATATTTTCAAACAAAAATAAATTAATTATATATAAATATTATTCCGTTTTATATTTTCTATATGCAAATGCTCTCCCAAAAGCTCTATATGAGAGCATTGAGCAAAGAGCATTTGGAGAGCATTTGCATTTGGTAAATGCTTTTCTAAATGCTTCTTTGCCAAATGTTGACTGGATAATAGAGAGCATAATGCTTATGCTAATGCTCTACCAATCAACCCCTATATCTAAATTTTATCCTGTGAACTAATGAAATACCTTAAATAAATATAGATGAAATAACCAAAGAACTAAAGATTACGTGAATAAATAAAAGGATTACATTGAAGATGCAAGTGGAGTTTGTAGATGTCAATGGTCTTTCGTGACTAACTAAGCGACGAAATTACTGATGTTAGAAATATTAGTCGTTATTACATAAAGCATGCAGAGTGGTGGGCTACCATATAGATGCAAGAGATGCTAAGATGGAAAAGAATAAACTAGAGGTTTATGTCTTAACGTAGTTAATGATGCAGCGTGTGTTAGAGCATGAACTAGGAAGCATGTAGAGTGGTAGTGACCATGTGGATGCAAGATGCTGAGCTGGTGTGGGATAAACTTGAGGAGCAAATTTATACCGTAGAGAAAAAGGCAAGAGATAAACTTGAAAAGTAAGTTTATTACTTGAGGAATAATTACAAATCCAAGAAAAAGAAAGTATACTTATTAATATGGAAGTTGTCCATATATCCATGTTGCCTTAGAAACTAGGATTTCGATTAAATCCCGAGATATTCCAAAGAAAAAAATAAAATAATACGATTAAATTATCCAATACTGGATAGGATGACAGCCAACATACAAGAAACGGATGATTTGATCAAAAAGCGAAGATAGGTGCATAGTTTAGTGATCTATCCACAAAAGAGGGAACTCAAAGAGGCGTTCCTCGATCAGCTTCTTTTAACAAGATATGACAAGAATATGAGAACTACAGTTCGAGTAAGCGGCTAAGTAAGCAGAGCTAGTAACCTCGAGTTATTGCTCGGGGTTGTATAATCTACTAAATGATGATTAAGTGTGGAGGATATGTGTTGTTTAAGAAGAGAGAATCGTTGGTTCCTTATAGTCATTTAGCAACGCGGATAAGATCCCAACTCCTTCTCCAACGAAAGAGATTTATTGACTAAACATGCAAAGACATCGTCAAGTGAAAATCACTATAAAATAGCTATAGAATCGTGTGTATTCGATAAGACACTGGAGCTATTATTATAAAGGAAAGGTGAAAATGATTTAGGATGTTCTTGTGTTGTTCTGAAGTAGTTGCTGAAGCATGTGACGATGGAGAGACAAATTTAAGTGTATTAGGAATTTTTCAGTACCAACTGTTACGGTGTTAACAGACTATGTAAAACTGATAAGTAAGTCTTGTAATACATTATTTAAAACTGATTTCTAATAAAACATCGTGTTTATCTGTATCTATTTTATTTCTTTATTAATTTTCTACATTACCTTATTGTGTTTGCATCTTTGCATTTACATACATGAATTTAAATATATAACAAAAATAAATTTGAAGACAAAAAGAGTATATAGCAAAAATATAAACACTTTTCTCTCTTTTTCTGTCAGCATTTTTTTCTTCTTCATTTATACACTATCTCGTGACTACAATAATCACGTAAAGTACAAATATGCATTTTGCTCATAAATATCTCCGAAGAGAAATGGAAAAGTGGTGAATTCGGGCAGGTGAAATACAGAAGGCTAGTAGATAGATGTTCTTACATAAACTCCCCCGAGATTTAAGGTCTTTAGAGAGATAAACAAAGCAGTTCCCAATGTTTTCAAGAGAGAGAGATGACAGCCTGCTTCGTGGCCGCTACAACAGCTATACGTTCATCTCTCTTTCATTTCCCACGTGTCTCCCTTCTACTTCGCACGTGCCTACTTACATTTTCTACAAATATATACAGGAAGGACCCGTTGTTCAGAAACGAAATAATGATTCTATTTGAAATAATAAAAAAAAGAAATAATATTACTAGTTCATTTTATTATTTTTCTGAATACTTTAAGACATTTGTTTGTATATATAGATATAGTTATTATTATTTACCAAGTGGTCTGCCGGTATTTTATTGGATTCTGAAAATAAATCAGCTTGCTGCTTACGAGCAGTATTTTTCAACCTCGTACCAACACTGTTCAATGTCTGTGTTTGCGTTAACAAAATTAGGTATTTCAATATTCATCATGTACTTTTGTAGAAACCTACGCACATATATATATTCGACTAAATTTATATAATGATAGATTTAGCTTATAACTGTGTTCCCTTTGATATAAACCCTAGAGGTTACGTGCTTTGATCCAAGAACTTGGATTTGACATTCTGATTCGTGTTTTTACTTAATTTAAATTTATATAATGATAGATTTAGCTTATAAAGTTTGCTTTCCCTTTGATTAGAAAATGTTACGTGCTTTGATCGAAGAACTTGGATTTGACATTTCTGATTCGTGTTTTTACTGAATTAATCTACAAAAGTATACAAGAAAGTTCGCACCTTCCGCGCGTTTACTTAACGTAATTCTCTAGCTACATAATTACGTTTCTAGCCCTGTAGTTTTTTTTTGTCAGCCTTGTAGTTAAATTCCATTAAAAATATGCTGCTTTTTAGCAATTGCGAAATGTTCATGTTTTTTTTATTCGGGCCCTTTTAGTTGGCTTTCACATTTTAAAATTGAAAACGAGTTCCGATCAAGTAATTTTTGAACAGTTTTGTAATCGGTCAAAAACAACTCAGCCTTTAATTTATTGATACAGTTAAGTATATTTCAATTTTAATCTTTTATATATTAACTAGAAATCATTTATAAATTGGAATATTTATTTATTTACAGAATTTTTTTTTTTAGATTCACATTTTTTATAGAAAATATATTTTATTTCGGCTTTTTGAATTAACATACACATAATGACTTCTTCGTTAAGAATTGATTGTTTTCATGGTTTTTAGATTAACTAAATTTATAAATTCACTTTTATTATTTTGTTAGATTATTTTATTCACACACACACACACATATATATATATATATATATATATATCAGATAATATAACTATATTAAGATGTATTTTGAAGTGTTAAAATCTAAAAATGGGCTTCATTGCGAATAAGAAATACAATACTATGTTTATATTATATAAGTATATTAATTATTAATCTATGATACTAATTGAAACATTATTTACATAATTTTCTAAAATTTACCATCTTATTGCTTATCAATTTATATCATATTTTAAACTAGTCGAGTTCAAAATAAATAAAATTATTAATTTGTTATATTTATTAATTTATCAGTTGTAATTTATTTTTAAATAATGCATATAAATAAGAACAGTCACCTTAGAAAACATAACGATATTGCAAATACCACATCAGTTATTTCGTTTCGAAAATAATACACTATTTAAAAAGTGCATGTATTTTACTATATATTTCGCTTTAATTTGCGTATAAATTCCAGAAAATTTTCCGTTAATGAGTTTTGGTTGTCTTTAAGGACCCCTTAGATTCTGTGGACTACAAAAAACTATCTTTGTAGTGTATTATAATTACCTCTTCATGAAGAATCTTAATATATAAAAATGAATCTATCGGTGTTGATTCGGTTAGTACAACATCAGTATTACATGGTGAATAATAATACATAAATAATTTATAATATATCTACCGACCGAGTCACATATATGTTTTATGTTTCATATTTTATACGTGTGTAAAATAGTTACCTACCTTGTTAAACATATTTTAAGGACGACTTTTGGCTTATTTAGATTTAATAACTTAAAGACCCACTTACTTCAATAATGTATGTTAAGTTATATGTGCCTACAAAAATGCTATTGGATAAGGAACCATACGCCACAAGGCACAAACATCCTTAAAATAATATATAGAACACGATGATTTTTTTTTTTTGTTTAAATAGAACACGATGATTAAAAACATAAACTAAATGCAGTAACAGTATATATATTATATATTTGCTTTGTCAGACACCACTACGTTCGTTACAAAAGTCCTGATTGCCAATAGGTTTTGCTTTTTAATTTGAGTGGATCCTAATATATCAACATATCAAATTATTTAGACTATACTTTAGATACTATAATTTAAACAAATAGAAGCGGTACATAATTTCTTTCTAAAAATTACTGTATATACGTAAAATTAAATCGACAATTTTCACTGCGAAACAAGCCGTTTGGGTTATATATTTCTAGGTCATTTTATTAAAATATATTTCACTCAACAGTAATATGGGTGAACGATAAATTAGATATTTATTTGTAAGTTAATATGCTGTTACTTATTTTTAACCTGTGTCAGCTGCAACCCTATTTGTCTACATAGATCCGCCTCTGTCTCTTCCGCATCAATCAATATTTTTAAAAGTTTTTTTTCTAGATCTGACCATGGAAAACTCAAAGCAAGTAGTTGTTCCAATCACATTTAAAGGAATAATTGTGGATCAAGACAAGTGGTTTCAAGAGGACTGACAAGTGTTGTCTATCATCCAAAACTCCCTAGAAGTATCAATCTTGGAGGCTTACTCCTATTGTAAAACCGCCAAAATGCTTTGGGAGACTCTTAAAAAAATTCAATGGGAATACCTCCAACTTAAGCCAAATCTTTGAAGTCAAGAAGACTATCAATGATCTAAGTCAAGAAGACATGAACCCAACATTTTGGCTAGTTTAGATCCTTATGGGCTGAACTTGAGATGTTAAGACAAGCTCGGTTGATCCGACGGTCTTTAATGAGAAGCGTGAGCAAGACAAGGTCTGTGGGTTTCTGATGACTCTCAATCCAATCTACAATGACTTGATTGAGCACATCCTAAGGCCAGACAAGCTCCCAACTCTTGAAGAAGTGTGTTCTCATATTCAAAAAGAGCAAGGATCGCTTGAACTCTTCAGTCAAAAGGGAGATCTTGTGACTGCTAACAAAGGAGTTTTCAAGCAAGAAGATAGAAAGGTGTAGTTGTGCGATCACTGCAAAAAAAAAGATCATAACAAAGACAAGTGCTGGATCTTTTATCCTCATCTCAAACCGATCAAGGTCAAGGAGCCAATTAACCTTTCAAATGAAGCAGCTGGTTCCTCTCCTCGGTTCAATGAGGGAGAAGGGAAGGCACTATTTTTTACTCATGCTTCCTTGGTAACTACTCATGATGAGATTGTGAGGAGGTCTTGCCTTGATGTTCGTATCAAAGCTATCAAGGAAAATTCTAATAAAGTATTTGGTAATTCATTTAATGCTTCAAACATCTCTAAGCCATTGATTGTAGATTCAGGAGCATCTAGTGACTCAAACCTGATACACAATATAAAATCGGCTTTAGGGAATGTAATTATTGTAAATGGAGATAAAATATCAATAAAAGGTGTAGGTGATCTTAGATTGTTGGATAAAGTATCTAAAACTCTTTATATGCCTAGTTTTACTTCAAACTTATTATCTGTGAAAAAGGCAACCACTGATTTGAATTATAATGTTATTTTTAGTCTTAACGATGTGCACTTTCAGGATATTAAGACCAGTAGGTTGCTTGAGAAAGGTGTATCCAAGGATGGCTTGTATACACTTGATGACATCAAGCCAACTCCTTATCTTTCCTCTTCTTCTAGTTATATTTTTGTTATGGCTAATAATGTAATTTGTCATACTAGATTAGGGCCCCTCATTCTCGTGCTTTAGGATTGTTGTTACCTAGTATTTCTTTTAAAAATGATGAATGTGAAGCTTGTATACATGGCAAACATTGTAAATCAGTGTTTCCCAAGTCTTTAACTGTTTATGAAAATGTTTTGATTTGGTTCATTCTGATGTTTGGACCTCTTCTTGTACATCTAGAGAAAATCATAAGTATTTTATCACATTTACTGATGAAAATTTGAAATATACTTGGCTAACCTTGCTGCTTCTAAAGATAGAGTGCTAGAAGCTCTCATTAATTTTCAAAACTATGTCTCTAACCATTTCAATGCCAAGATCAAGATTTTTAGATCAGATAATGGAGGGGAGTAAACTAGTCATACATTCAAACAACATCTAGCCAAACATGAGATCACTCACCAAACAAGCTGTCCGTACACACCACAACAAAATGGTGTGGCTGAAAGAAAGAACAAACATTTGATGGAGGTGGCTAGATCAATGATGTTCCAAAGAGGTTTTGGGGAGATGCAGCTGTGTCCGCATGTTATTTAATCAACCAAATTCCCACGAAAATTCTCATTGATGTCTCTCCATTTGAGGTATTAAATAAAATTAAACCATCTATTAGTCACTTGCAGGTGTTTGGGTGTGTGTGTTTTGTTTTGATTCCAGGAGAACAGAGAAACAAGCTTGAGGCAATGAGCAATGAGTGTCAAAAAGCTATGTTTATTGGATATTCAATAACTCAGAAAGGATACAAATGCTATGTACCAGAAACCATGAAGGTAATGGTGTCTAGAGATGTCAAGTTTGTAGAGAACAAGAGATTCTATGATGAGAAAAAATGGGATAACCTGAAGGATCTATCTCATCAACCCTTGGACCAAGCCGTAAACCTTGGACTCATTTTGGAGAGTTTTGGGATCAGCCAACCTAAAGAGAAAAATGAAACTATGGTGTTAGGCCCGCCTATGGAATCTCAAGTTCCTGAAAATGACATCCACCTTGATCATGCGGGAGGCATACATGAAGAACTAGAATCAGAAGACGATGGTTCATCTAGTCATGATCAAGGAGGAGTGTCCAAAGAACATGTTCATGATGAAGAACAAAGTGACCAGGTTCAAGAGGAAGAAAAAGTACAAGAGCATGAAGAAGATCAACCTGTGAGAAGGAGCACAAGGATTAAGAAGCCATCTAAGTGGATAGATACAAATGTCTACTACAACAACAAAGTTGTAGCCCATCCTATTCAAGCGGTTTTCTCTCTTGCTCATTTTTCTATTAAATATCAAGTCATTATTGGAAAATTGGATCAGGAACAGATACCAAAGACTTATGAAAAGGCCATGACACACAAAGTATGGAAAGATTCTGTAGGTAGAGAAATGGAAGCCATGGATTGCAACCAGGCTTATTATGAGACAGATCTTCCTAAAGGGAAGAAAGTTGTGAGCTCTAAATTGTTGATGACCATTAAGTACAAGTGTTATGGGGAGATAGGGAGATTTATGACGAGGCTGGTGGCAAGAGATTTCACTCAAACATATGGAGAAGATTACTTGGATACATTTGCATCGGTCGCCAAGCTTCACACGGTAAGGGTTATTCTTTCATTAGCTACTAATCTTGAGTGGGATCTTTGGCATATGGATGTCAAGAATGCATTCCTTCAAGGTGAAATAGAGGATTAAGTGTACATGACTCCTCCACACGGTCTTGAAGATATGGTTGCACCACGAAAAGTCCTTAGACTCAGGAAAGTCATCTATGAATTGAAACAGTCTCCTAGAGCTTGGTACCATAAGCTTAGTACAACTCTCAAAGATAGAGGATCCAAGAGATTCGAGGCTGACCATACTCTTTTTACCCTACAAAGCCAAAAAGATATAATTGTAATTCTCATGTATGTTGATGATATCATCATCTCAGGGAATTACAAGGTAGGTATTCACGCACATAAAAGATCTTGGTGAACTAAAGTATTTCTTAGGGATAGAAGTATGTCGCTCCAAAGAGGGACTCTTCATATCCCAACAAAAATACTCACTTGATTTATTGTCTAAAGCAGGAAAGCTTAGAGCAAAACCAGCCAAGACACTCCTTGAAGAAGGATACAAAGTCATAAGAGAGGGGGAGACTGAAGATATGCCATTTGAGGATGTTAAGCAATATCAAATGGTGGTTGGTAAGCTGATCTACCTAACTATTACTCGGCCTGATATTTGTTTTGCTGTGAATCTGGTAAGCCAGCATATGCAAACTCCTAAGATACACCACTGGAACATGGTGGACAGAATACTCAAGTATCTTAAAGGAGCTCCGGACCAAGGCATTTGGATGGGATGCAATGGAAGTTCAGAACTTGTCGGCTATTGTGATGCTGATTGGGTTGGAGATAGAATGGACAAAAAGTCTACAACAGAATATTACACATTTATTGGAGGAAACCTAGTCACTTGGAAGAGTAAGAAGCAGTAGGTTGTCTCTTGTTCAAGTGTTGAAGCTGAGTATAGAGCCATGAGGAAGGTCACCAATGAGCTTATTTGGCTCAAAGCTCTTCTCAAGGATTTAGGAATTGAATCACCTGACCCAATCACCATGCATTGTGACAATCAAGCTGTCATTCACATTGCATCCAACTCGGTGTTTCATGAGAGAACCAAATACATTGAAGTGAACTGTCATAAAGTAAGACAAATTGGTGGAGCAAGTAGTGTATCTACCGTGCTATACAAGGAGTTCAGATCAACTTGCTAACACATTTACCAAAACAACTAATACAAAATTTTGTGAGTTCATTCAATCGAAGCTTGGGATCATATAGACCTATCTCAGTTACAAATCCCTAGACCAGGAGGTTTATACTCTTTTTTCCTAAGTGTGGTTTTGTCCTAAGTGGTTTTTCTATACTCAGGTTTTTAACGAGATAGATTCTCATGGTTTCAAGTTTGATCTCTGGTGTCCCTATGATCAAACTTGATGGAGAGTGTTAAATTATGTTTTACCTCATGAATAGTAACACAGGTGAACAATAAATTAGATATTTATTTGTAATTTAACTTCTCTAGTAAACTAAGTTTGTTTGGTTTTCCTAGAAAGTTAAACCTACTTATAAATTTTGTAACTACCATTGTAAAGATTAAGGAAATCAAATGTTTTTCTCTATTTTCTATTTTTTATTCTCTTTATAATTTCTTTAGATTTTCTCTTGTGTTCTTCATTTTAATCAAAGTAAATTTTAGATTCTAAGAATCATAACGTGGAAGAGTTGTATATTCTAAACGGTAAGAAGATCTACAAACTTTTGCACGGAATGTGTAATTAGCGCTATAATATTGAAACCAACCAAACAAACTATAAGCCACATATAGTTCGATTTTATTGGAATAATTCTTTCATAGAAATTATTCCAAAAATTAATACTATCTATGCATATATAAATAATTTAGATTAATTTTAAAATTAAGTAAATCCTAATTTTAAAATTGAGTAAATCCAACGGTTGCTATGTTATCACAACCAATTAGGATTTATTGTTTCAATTCGGTCTGACTGTTCTATGGTATGTCTAAGAGCATCTCCAAAAAAAAAATATCAAAACTTTAAACTTTGAAATTTTGTACAGTGAAACTTTATATTTGAAATTCTATTCTACAAAATTTCATATTTGAACTTCCTTATTTTAAAATCTTTTCAATTATCTATTTTTGAAATAATGTTGTTAGTTATTATTGTATCATTTTAGTCCGTATATTTTGAATACATTAAACAATTTTTTGAACTTTTACTATAATAATCTTGTCATTTTTTATCTTTATCATTTTAGTTTTTATAATTTTATCATCTTATACAATCTTATATAATATCATATACATTTTCAACTTTTAAAGTTATCATTTAGTCCTTAATTTAAAAATTTAATTATTATTTTTATTTTTGTGTACTTTTGTATTAGAATGTAATATTTTATTGATTATATTAATTATATTTTTTCATTTTATATTATATGATAATATAAAAGTATTGTGCCTTTTATTAACGTTTATCAATGATAAGGACTATAGTATAAATATACAACTTTTAAACTGAGATTCGAAGTTCTTTTTTGAAAAGAACCATCCGCAAACTTTAAATTTGAAGTTTTGTCAATTTCAAATATGAAATTGCTTTTAGAAATACTCTAACAATCACTTACATATACTAATCAAATTGGTCTTGGTCTTCAAAAACAGTAACTATAGTCTTAAGAAACAAAAATTCAAGTAAGCTGCTTATTGTCATTGGAATATCTCAAGATCGTATGAGATAACAATGATTAGATATGTTTTCAGAAAATACTACAATTAATTTTAATTTGTGATATTTCATGTTATTAAATTAAATTAGTTGGTTTCAGTTATATTTAGTCGAAGTAAATTACAGTTAAGTCATTTAGATTTTTTCATGCTAAAAATCTGAAGAAACTTGACCAGATGATTCACATGTGACTCAACATTTAAGTGATTTCTGATGTAAACAACTTCACTTAATTGAGCAAATCATATGTTTTTCTCTTTTGATATATTTAATGTATCCGTTATCTCGTGTGTCGATCACAGTTTAGGCAAAGTTGTATTATTATATATTTCTCAGTTCCTTTTGATTATCTTTCTCATGTTTTTTAATCCTTTAGTGGTTTAATTATATATATATAGATTTGAACTTGCTTTTGGGTTAATTTTGTTTTTAAGTCTCCAAAGAAGTTCTACGTTCCGCTGGCTTGTGTCTCTGGATGTTCTTCAAAATTTGTCGGTTTAGTCTCTGAAGGAGCTAGCTTTGGGTATTTTTGGTTTGATCTTTCAAGTTTCAATTAAACTTAAGAGGAAATAAAAAAAAAAGTTCACTAGATTTGCGTAATGTAAAATTAAGAACATGGTATGAAAACATAGTGTAGTGTAAAACTAAGTTTTGGAAAATCAATAAATTACTGTTCATACGACTCTTTGTGTAACTGAGAAAGAATAATCCCAAATAAACGCAAACTTAAACAATGAAATGTATGTAAGAACATTAATAAAGGCACGCAATAATTGGCTTGAAATGATTAGAGCCAACTAATTTCCAACCAAAGTCGGTCAAAGCCAAATAAAACCCCCAGCTCTCCATGAGACCGAAGAGAAACCCATCCAAATGGTTCAGACAATCGTGGACCCCACGCGCCGCTCTCATCTCTCCACAATGGATGTTCTGTCTCTCTCTCTCTAATTATATTTAAACTTTGATTAATTTTGGTCAACTTTTTAGCTAACTATGGTTGGCTTGCAATAATTCGAATATTATTTTTTTGTACAAGTGATTACATAGGCGTCTGCCTAAGTTTTTGTTATTTATAAATTGTGACATCTTAACTTTTATTTGTTACAGGATTACCGATATTAATTTAGGAAACTGCTATGATTGCCATATAAATAAGGCATAAACATAACATTTATTAATTTAAAATAATTATTAACAACAGAGGAAAGGCAATGATGGTGGAGAATGTTTTGAAGAACATAAAAGAGGAAGCATCTTAATGAAACCCACAAGATAACCCCAACCACATATTATCATGATGGCTCATGGCATCTTAATTAAGCTTTCATTTTCTCCAAATATTTTAACTTATTATACCAATTAGCTCACACCCACTCACATACATCTCCTTCCCGAATTTATCAAACGCTTAACATGCGCGTGGATACTACTTCATTTAAGCTCCATAGTACAATTTCTACTAACTTTGTTAATGGTGAAGCCTTCTATTGATGTCATTACTAATACCAATTTTGGTCTGTTATTTTTATTATAGGTGAACAAATATTTCTAAATTTATAAAGAAATCTATGTTAAGCGGAAATCTATGTTAAGCGGAAATCTATGTTTTAAATTTTCTTATGAAATACTTATGATTATAAACGGAAATACAAATACAAATAAAACTCGTTTATTCAAATACAAGTATATACTAATATAAATTTGTTAACATAACGAGAAATACCAACGCAAACAGAAACCCTTGATCTATTATTATTCCTTATGCCATGGTACTCGCGTATAGTTCACGCCCTTGGAGAAGAAGAATACTGAACTGGATTTACCTGTCCAGTCCAAAATACACAAAACGACATAAAATTCTCGAAGAGATGAGATTTGAAAAACAAAATATTATATTAATAAATATTTGTAAGAGTTTAGGTTAGACAAGTGACTACATTTACATACATTGTTTTTCGACATACATACATATACACAAACAAAATTTCCTCCTTCTTTAATGCTTTATTTTAGTCTCACCTTCTCCTTCTACTTTTTACATTTCCCTTTCTCCTCCCATTTTCGCCTCCCAACTTCTTCCCAATCCTCTCTCACTGTTTTCTAGTTTATATTTTGTGTTTTAAAAGAAAACATATATAAAATCTACATAGAAGAGAAGCTTTATTTTAATCTTGTTGTGTGTGTTTTTATATATTTTCTTTTACAAATTAAAATCTCTACTTTGCTTTTGATATGAGCATGGCTGGTCTTGATCTAGGCACATCTTTTCGTTACGTTAATCACCAGCTCCATCGTCCCGATCTCCACCTTCACCACAATTCCTCTTCCGGTGACGTCACTCCTGGCGCCGGAATAGGTCATTTCACGGCCGACGACGAAGACAACAACCATCAAGGTCTTGACTTAGCCTCAGGTGGAGGATCAGGAAGCTCCGGAGGAGGAGGAGGAGGTCATGGCGGCGGAGGAGGAGACGGTGTTGGCCGTCGTCCACGTGGCAGACCACCTGGATCTAAAAACAAACCGAAACCTCCGGTGATAATCACGCGCGAGAGCGCAAACACTCTTAGGGCTCACATTCTTGAAGTAACAAACGGCTGCGACGTTTTCGACTGCGTTGCGACTTACGCTCGTCGAAGGCAGCGAGGGATCTGCGTTTTGAGCGGTAGCGGAACGGTGACTAACGTCACCATACGTCAGCCATCCGCGGCTGGAGCGGTTGTGACGCTACAAGGAACGTTCGAGATTCTTTCTCTCTCCGGATCGTTTCTTCCTCCTCCGGCTCCTCCCGGAGCAACGAGTTTGACTATATTCGTGGCCGGAGGACAAGGACAGGTCATTGGAGGAAGCGTCGTTGGTGAGCTTACGGCGGCTGGACCGGTGATTGTAATCGCTGCTTCGTTTACTAATGTTGCTTATGAGAGACTTCCTTTGGAAGAAGAGGAGCAGCAACATCTCGGAGGAGGATCTAACGGCGGAGGTAATTTGTTTCCGGAGGTTGCTGGCGGTGGAGGAGGAGGAGGACTTCCGTTCTTTAACTTACCGATGAATATGCAACCAAATGTGCAACTTCCCGTGGAAGGTTGGCCGGGAAATTCAGGTGGAAGAGGTCCTTTCTGATGAGTATATACCGGCGGAGGAAGCTTTTCCGGCCAAGAATTTGCGAGAGTGAAGAAAGGTTAGAGAAGTTTCTAATGGACTAATGAATTTCAATTTATCATCGTGATTCTGGACATTATCTTGTTCATTATGTTCAGCTTAGGGTTTTATTTTCTCTTCTTTTTACGTTTGGTAGAATTTTAATGTTCAACCCTTTTTAATTTCTCCTTCTGTGAAACTCTATCTGTGTTCGTCTGCGATGAAATATCCTCCATCTTTCTTCATATATAGTCACTTCTTATATCAACAATTTGATATCGACGGCCAGCCTATTAGATTTTGATTAACCGTTATCGGTTATGAATCAAATTTCTACAATTGTTGCACTAAATAGTTTTGTTTGGTGTGTAGTTAAAATCCAGGTCCTTTTTGTGTTTTGGTCAGTGCAATGATTATAACCAAAACATATACTTTAGGGGGTTTGGTGCTAGATTTTATCACTTAAATATTTGGTTTCTAGTATTTTTTTTCTTAATAGAAACAATGTGACACTAAAATATATTTTATTTATGTACATATATATGGATATTATTTTTAATTAATTGCTGTTATATTGGGCTTCTATATGCATAGATATAGGTATACAGTATAGTACATGTGATTGTGCATATATATATATATATATATATATATATGTGTGTGTGTGTGTGTGCGCGTAACATGGAAAAAAAAATATAAACATAAATCATTGTGTGTCTATGATTTGGTGTCAATTCAACATTTCTTTTTTCTTTTATTTCTTGAAGCCCTAGCTATCATATCTATAGTAATAATACCATTTTGTTCTTGTTTTATCATGGGGAATGAACTCAAACAATGAAACCTATTCGTTTATTATTAGTTTTATATTTCTCCAATTTTTCTGGAAACATATTATGTTTTAGGTTTTACTATACTTATAGTTATGCTTTGTGCCTTTATCTCTCTCTCTCTCTCTCTCTCTCTAAAACACACTTTAGTGTAAAATAAATATTTTAGTTCTTGAATCAGTATGAAAAGTTACTAATATACAATATGGTCTTTTGGTTCATTATATATTTTCATAATCCTTTTATATATTAATTAATGCCTGATTCTCATAAGTGTGGATGAAATTAAGTTTGATTGTAGGGATGATGATTGTTTTTACATCTCGTTTAGTTAAACTCTTTTAAATTAGATCCATATGCTTATAATAATTTAACTAGATTGTTAATGATTTTATGGGAATCTCGTATTAGAAGCAGACTTATTAAGTTATTAAACCGATGTGCTGTGATGCTTATCTGTAAGGTAGTTTTCTTTGATTAATCAATTGAGCTTTTTTGGAAATTATATTCTCTGAAAAAGTTCCCTAGTTGTGCTTTCTTCTTTTACATCTCTGTGTTTAATTGATTTATGAGGAACATTTTAGTACTAAACGTAATATGTAATGCTTGAAGGAATATATGCTTAGTTGTTTTATTTTCGAACTCACTTTTTATCATATTTTTCCTATCGATCAGTATTTATTTCTTTCTCTTATAACATCCATTTAGTCGCTACATATGTCATCCATTGAATGTATAGGTATATTCTTTTTCATTTTTATTTTAGTTTAACATTTAATTTCCTTATCTTTACAGTTTTATATGTATTAGATCTTTTGACCGCACTACATGCAGCTGGCCTCTTAAACAAAATTTCCAATCATATTGTTTATATATATAATTTACTGTATAATTAAAATTATAATTAAAAACAAAAGCAATAGAATGTTAAATTAAATAGAAAAAGATAACGATTGATAGAATCATTATAATTAATGTAAGTAAGAGTTTTATGAAAAAATACTAATAATGAACAAACTATTTTTTTTTTACAAAATATAGATTTTCTAGTTTTTTTTTAACGAAATCCTCATTTTATTTCGTATAAATAACTTACATAATAATTACTGTAATATTTTAATCTGTAGTTTTATATTTCTATCTTCAAAGTGTTGGTAAAAAATAATCACTATCAAAATCTGAAAATTAATTATATAAAATGAATTGACTTTTATTTAAATTTAAATGATATTATATAAATTTATGATTGTATATATATTATATTTTTTTGTTATGAATAATGTTTATTTATTCTATTTATTTATTTAATTTCTCTTTGCCATCAATGTTTTTAATACCAATCCGAAAACTAACTTGACATTGCAATTAGGTCAATGGTCACACCGGTCCAACTGGTTTGTAAATTTAATTTAATTTTCAGTTAGGTATCTATCTATATATATATATAACTATAAAATTATTTTTAAGACTTTTTATCATTGTTTGAAGCTAAAAGGATACATAAATAAAATGAAAAATTCAAAAATAATAAAATATAATGAAAACAATTTATTTAAATAGATATTAAAAAGAATGCATATTTTTATGAAAGTTTTTTTTTAATTTTCATTTTTAAATTGAATTTGAAAAAAAAAAATCCGGGTTTAATATCATATTGGACCATCGATTTTAGCGAGTAACTGGTTCTTAAACCGAATTTGTTGGTTTTTATCACAACTCAATATTGTTTAGAAGAGAGAGAGAGAGTCATGATTCAACCAGCCGGTTCCGTTTTTTTAAAACACTTCTTGTCACAAAGCATCGCTTTTAATATCAAACAACAAAATCGTCTTACTAGACATATTTTTATTATGAACTTATGTCAAAAACCATATACATATTTAACTAAAGTTGTTATTTATTGTTTAACCATTTAAAAAAGAAAATAATTGCCATCTTAATTTTTTTTTGTTTTTCAAGTTTCCAAAGACTATGCAATATGAACCAAAATGTATGCATGGAATAAATCAAAATATCACTAGACTTAGAAAATTTGTGAGACGACCATAATTATACGTTTAAAAAACGATAGCCATTTGAGCTTGAGAAAATGAATTTTTTTTTTGTTTAAAAGGAAATGATAATTTAGTATATAAACTTTCATGGGTTGAGCTTTTTGACTCAACTTGCATAATAGTCTATATTTTGTTACCAACTTATGTATTTAAATAACTGTTTGAAAAGTAATAAAAAATATTTGTAAATATTCTTTATGTTCTATAATATTCAGTTTCTTTAGATCTAATACCCAATCATTATAAATATAAACTAATCATTTTCATGATTGTGTATAATTGTCTACAAAATATACTAAAATAGATTTTGAAACAATAAAATATTAAATATTGGTTCTACTTTCTAATTGATTAACTACTTTTTGATATGTTAATGATATAGTGTAATCAATTTTCAAAAGCATGAAGACGTGCGTGAAAAAGACTATAGTATTCACTACATGTGTTTTCAGGAACTATGGTACTAAAACTGTTTCAATGTATATTTAAATACTATTATCAGTGTCTTTAATAGTCATCTAAATGCATGTCATCTAAAAATATAAAACACATTTCACAAGTTGTGCTCACAACTTTCACTCTAAACATGTAAAACATTTCATATAAGAAATGATGTTATACTACTATTTTATAGCTCTAACATAATCATCTCAATTTGTAGTTATCCAATAGAACCGATCATGTCGATTTGTAGTTATCCAATAGAACGGATACAATCCATTGTTGCTTAAGTTTTGTTGGTGGTGGTCGGCATATATAGGATGAGAGAAGTTTAAAGGTGAAGGTGACAAAGCTTAAAGGCGACGAAGAAGCCAAAATGACACTGATATGACCTCCTTCCTTTCTCTTTCTCTCATCTCTTCGTGCGTTGATTACATTTCCTAGCGCAAGAAGACCCTTGTTGATGTGGATTCCTATTACAGTAAACGAATCTCTCAGCTTAGTCACTCTTTACAAAAGGAAATAAGACTAACATAGAACATAAAGAAATGTGTGAGATAACTTTCTTTCAAGCGCATCCCGTCGGATTCGGTTTGTTTGCACGTTCTGACCCAGCAAGATCAACCAAATGAAGCTTTGCACATAATATCTTCACCCGCATCTTCAGTTGTTGTGGAAGAGCCACTGGAAATTTTCTTTTGTTCCAGAGTTATTGTGATGATTGCATGAGACCGACTAAAAGACAGAAAAACTTTCGTAAACATATTTGAAGAAACATGAAAGGAATATAATGAAATCATGTAAAGTTAATAATTTCACCTTGATTGGCTATTCATGTTTGTGCTACCAGTAGCACGAGACAAATATTCTCGAGCTAGATACGATCCCATCTCCTCTTTTGTTTTCACTTCTGCCTCAGTAACACCAGCCAAAGTGATTCCTCCAGTGGCAGTTTCCCTGATTTGTATTGGAGCTCTTGAGAGGGCATGTGATTTGTCTGAACCGCACCATCATTCTTTAGAAGAGCCGATGAATCTTAGTCCAGTAAATCAAAAACTTCTTCCTTAAATATCTTCACATTGGCAAGCATTATAATCAAATGGAAACATAAAAAATCAGATCTCAAACAACAAACTTGATAGATTGCTCTTACCTCAATAAAAGACACACGAATCAAAAGATCGGTAGAATCTTTGGTAGTCTCCACTCTTTTAATTATATCTTCCATCACCTTCAGTATAATGCCACCATTGTCCCATTTCCACTATAGTTAGTCCCCACAGTGTATGTTTTACCTGAACCAGTCTACAATAACAGTGAATTAGATAAGCTAAAAAAAAACATCTTGTAGCTTCAAAGAAAAATTTTTAATAAGAAGAAGCTCAAAACCAAACCTGTCCATAGGCTAGAACTGTAGCGTTTTAACCTTTAAATAGTGTATCCACAAGAGGAGAACAAACATTATCGTAGATCTCCAAACACGGCAAGTCAGCATTTCAAATACGAAATCGTATGTAAAGGTGTGTGTACCTATATGAACCTGTTCAATTCATAAGAGATGCAAAACAAAAATGAAATCTTAAACCCAAAATTATCAATTACTGCGAAGAAACACATGCTCATTATAGCTTCTCTAAATCCTCAATATGATAGTCTAATCCAACATTGGAATCAAATCACCCAATACGAAAAATCACTAGATAAATCAGATGCGCTACCTGAGGCTCCTTATGCACAACCGTGATGGAATCGGTGCAACCATTAAGAAGCTCCGGCGTGATAAATGGATGACTCTTGACGGCGACCTTAACGCACTGTGTGGACTCCATCTTCTCACCGCACAAATGCAGAAACCTTAACAACTATATTAAAATCCCCATAAATAAATGTTACGAAAGGAGGACAAAACTCGCTCTACGCAACCAAATAACTCTCTGTAGCATATCTACAGCCTAGGTTTTAAAATCAAAAGGAGTAAGGAAATAGATCTGAGAAATACCCACCTGTCATCAAAGAGGAGGAGGGTTATTCCCATAAACTGCTTATTCTTGTTGATGTTCTTCGAATCCTAGAATTGGATGATGCGATCAACAACAAATCAGAAAATTCTTAGGTTGCTTGGTTTACAAACTTTGAAGACATTTTGGAGCTGATTCAATAATAGATTCGTAAGTGAGCATATCTGGGTAACGTAAAAATCTAATGCTCAACTGTAACAATGTTTGTGAATTGAAAGAGGAGGAGAAAGGAGAAAGGAAGAAGAAAAATTGAAAAGACAAATTAAAGTATGCCATGAAGTGAAAAACAAATGTTTTACTTTCAAGTTGGGGAAGAGGAAGAGATCAAAGTAAATGTACATGTCTATTACAAAAAAACAACACGCTATGTAAAATTAAAATATAAATGACACACGAGTCAAAATAAAACGGCACACAGTTGGAAATTAACAAATGTGGGACCTACAAAATACTGATGTGGCAAAATAA
This sequence comes from Eruca vesicaria subsp. sativa, assembly GCA_932364175.1. Taxonomy (NCBI): domain Eukaryota; kingdom Viridiplantae; phylum Streptophyta; class Magnoliopsida; order Brassicales; family Brassicaceae; genus Eruca; species Eruca vesicaria. The sequence goes on from CAKOAT010996668.1 coordinate 343,761, forward strand.
AATATTTTCATTAGTTGATTATTTTTGTCTACATAGATAATTTATCTAAGACTTATATTACCTTTTTAGTATTGTATTGATTTGTTTTATATGTCAGCGGCTAATATATACATAAGACGACTCTGTAAACGTTTTATCACAAACAACGTAATTCAAATTTGAAAACACATAAAAATATATTCATACTAGATTAATCATGTAAATTGAAGCAAAACATTCTTCCGGACAGTTGATTTAGTGACGTTTAATAATTATTTATGATGAAGTTTTGAACTGGCATAGTCAATATAATGAAGAAAAAAATATATGGTTGCTTTATAGTTTATATTTTAACATTGATGTGTTGTATGTATATTTTAATTAGCAGATATTGCTTTATTTATACTCTTAGAAATTCATTGAGAGAGCCATTGATCTTTTCTTTGAAAATCTGATGCATTCGACGTAGCAAAACTAAAATGATTTGACTGGTTAACTTCATCAAAATAAAAACATACAATATAATGTAGTTGTTTAAACCAAATCAACCAAAACTTAACATATGTGCTAGTCTAAGAACATCTATAGACTCTATAATTTCAAATATAGAGTGTTCTGCTCTCTAAAGGGAAAATTGCATAACTACCATTTTTGTGATACCACAATTCAACTTTACCACAACTCAAGGGACATTTTCATAAATACACAATTAATTAATGACAAGATGACAATACTACCCTTCCCTAACTTACCTTCTATTTTGTTTCTCTCTGTTAGATCCGCCGTCTCTCTCTCACGAAACTGCGACGAAAGAGATTACAGAGAATCAACGCCGGTGACGCGTAAATCAACGCCGGTGACGTGTTCATCAACGCCGGTGACGTGTTCATCAACGCCGGGTAACTTGTTCATCGACGCCTGAGAATAATGTCGACTCCTCAATCCAATCCTAAATTTGTAAGTTACTAGATTAGATCTTCTTCGAATCTGTATTTTCCTTATTCGATTTAAGATGCTAGATTATACAAATACAATCTGTTTGTATACAAAAGTTCCAATTTTTTTGTATCTGTTTCTTCGATCTTAGGGAAAGAGGTGAGATTTTGTAAATTTATAACCCTTTCTAAAATACGAGCTTCATGTGGTTTTGAGATCCATCTAATTGATTAGTGTTTGATTCTGTAATCGTTGAATAACATATCTGTAGACCATGAATAAAAGTAACATTTTCGTTTTATTAAATTTACAACCCTTTCTAAATACGAGATTCATGTTGAATTTTTTTTAGCAGTTGGATAGCAATGAATTTTGCCCATCCATGCGTTTGCCTGAGAGAGTTTATGAAGCTGGAATAGAAACACCAGATAATTCGAAGGTAATTATTTAGCACTCAAGAATGGAGTATGTGAAAAAGGTTGCTGCCGTTTTAGGAAAGAAGGAGTTTGCTCAGATAGAAAACTCCCACATTGGAAACGTAGTGAAGTTGGTCAGAAGAAGCAGTGTTGAGTTTTCAGAGAGTCTTTTTCATTTCCTCATGCAGCGAAGAGTACTGACAAAAGGAAAAGGACTTTGGTTTACCTTCGCCGAGCAGCCTCTGAGATTTTCAACGAGAGAATTCTATATGTCAACAGGGTTAGCATGTGAAGAAGATGAAACAGAAGTGAAGATAAGTGACAGAGTGATAAAGAAACCTTACCTATGGATATTAGGCAAGAAGGATAAATACACAGTGGAAACATTGTATGAAATGTTTAAGAATAAAGCAGCAGGAATGCCAACACTGGAAAGGTTCTCGCTTGGAGTAGCAATAATTACAGAAGGAGTAATTATTGCAGAAAAGACAAGAACTCTAATCCCGAGGGAGAGAGGCTGATTAGTTACATGAACTATCGCATTTCCAAAGTTGATTGGGGTAGAATTGCATATAATGTCTTGTCAAAGAGTATTAAAAGCTTGGATTCAGGTTCCTGGTTAGGAGATGGTTATGAAGTAAGTGGTTTTGTCATCGCCATTAACTTATGGGCAATGTCCTCAGTGAGTGTTCTTGTCCAATCATTGGGAAAACCATGCGAGACGTCCTCTTCATCAGATCCGCTCATTCTGCATTGGGAGTCAACAAAGAGTAAGACCATAACCGAAGTGTCAGCGTTAGAGAAGATAGATAATGTAAGTTTTTATAAACGTTTATAAATTATTCCGTATGATCATATTTGAAAGAATATTTCTAGAGATATTCATGGCTTCAATGAAAAAGCTGTAGTGTTCACAAAAGATCAAGAAAAATTGTTTTACAAGGTCTTATAAAATTTTATAAATATGAGATTTACAAGGGATTATAAAATTTTAAAAACATGTTTTATTTTTTGTTACAGGTTGTGGTTGATACAATTTTTGAATCTCCTAACGAATACAAACATCTGGTCAATGCAACACATGAGGATGATTCGGACTTTGAAAGCGTTATAAACATGGTTCTCATAGGATACAAAATGACGAAAAGAGACTGGGAACAAGGTTTTGTTGATATTTTTGTTGCAACAGAAGCCATAGGTGAGCAAAGAAGAACAAAAGAAAAAGATGAAGTGCATGAGGAAGATTTAGACAATGATGAAGCTGAAGAAAATCAGAGAGATTAAGAAAAACAGAGAGATGAAGAAAATCAGGGAGATAAGGAACAAGATGAAAACCATCCCAAGACTGACAATGAAAAACTCGACGAGCTAATACAAATGGTTCAAGGTTTGGGTAAGCGAGTAGAGACAATCCAGGATTTTTTAGGAATTAATGTAAGCAACTTATTTTACCAAGAATTTCTAAAAAAAAATCATATGTTTTTTCTCTCTAACAATTTGACATGTTTTTTTGAAGTTTCCTGGCGGTTCAATGGATAAAGAAAAGTGCAAGAATGGAGCTACTTCTGGTGATAATGATGATGAAAATGAAGAAGCTTCAATTGACAAAGAAGAAAAATCTGGTGATAAAGAAGATTTCAGGAATGGAGCAACTTCTGGTGATGATGATGATGATGATGATGAAAATGAAGAAGCTCCGATTGACGAAGAAGAAAAACATGGCGATAGAAATAGCGGAACTGATGTTGAAGAAGAGATATGTGATACAGAGGTTTTAGCGGAAGAAGAGAGTATTCTTGGAGAAAATGAGAATACACAGAAAATCACTCAAGACGTGGTCAGAGAAAAAGTTGAAGAAGGAAGTTCCATGAAACAAAAGACGGAGGTATAAAATCTAAATATAGGATATATATAGGTTTATAAATTTTTTGATTTAAGGCTTGCCAAAACTCCATTTCTTATTTTTTGTAGGTCACGTCGTCTACTCAAACATTCAATACTCCAAACTATGATACAAGGGTATAAATTAAAAATTATTTTATAAGGCCTTGTAAAAATTTAATTTATCTAGTTTAAATTGATCTGTGTCTGCAGGTTTCATCGCCTACTCGAACATTTACAACACCTAAATTTGATCTTCTCTCCCAAGAAAGTCGTCTTAGTGTTAAGGGTGCAAATGAGGTATTTTATACACTATTTCATGATTTATAAAAAGGTTCACATGTAGATATTCATAAAAACGATTTGCATGAATCAGGTTCTTATGAGAGATGTCTGTGAGATTCCTGTTATCCAACCTCTAAAGAAAGTTAAAAAGAGATTGGTACAACAAGACACCCGAGTTTTTTTTAAACTTTATAAGTTTTGTTCTATTTGTAACTCTTTGTAAAAAAAAACTATTTTATTGGTGTGTAGGCAAATGATGATGTTGAGCTTCCACTTAAAAAGAAGAATAAAGCTCATCCAGATAATGTTGAGCTAAGAAGAAGTGAAATAGGTCAAATACCATCAATTCATACGCAACCGCCATTTACAAGAGCACGGAAGAAGCATCCAATAATTCATCCTTTTGAGCCTGTTGATAAAACAAGAAAAGAAAAGATGAGAGACTGGAAAATGTCAAAGAGAAACATGTAAGATTTATTATATAAGGTATTATAAATTTCATGATGATGAAAAATAGTTTCCTACTTAGTATGTGTGTTCTGGTGTAGGAAAATAAAAGTCAATCAAGCGTTGGTAACCGAAAAATGGTTTCAGATCTTGAAACTCCAGGAAGAAAGCTTTCAAAAACGGTTAGAATAGATGAACTTATTTATATATTATTTATAATAACTTATAAATCTATCTTATTTTTCTTTATAAAAATCTCTGATAGATTTTATGAGTATTTGTTATTTTCTTGGCAGCACATTGAAACAGGTTTGGAGTTGCTGAAACTGAGAAAGAAAAACAATCCAGATTTGTTTCTTAACAAAACTGCCTTAGTTGTCGGAGTAAAATTTCTTGATGAAATTGATGAACTGTATGATGAGTTTTTGGATGACAAAAAGGCTTCGAGTTTTCAAGAGTCTTTGACAAGTACAAGATAGAGAAGAATATTAGTTTCCTCTATTCTGCAATTGAGGTTGAAGAATCTTACTGGATTGGGATTGTAATCAACCTGGAGAAGAGAAGTATCACTGCATTTAACTGTGCAGCACAGAAATACAGAGATGCGAGCCTGGTTGATTATGTAAATGCATATGCAGTGGTTCTCCATTTCATGATTCGCAACATCTTCAAAGATGTCAACATGAGTACAAGAAAGTTCGCAATAAATGTTGAATCTGAAGGTTTGCCACAGGTAATATGATTATAACTGCTTATATATCTCTACAATTTTAAAATGTTAGATTTGAGTTATTGATCATAAAAAGTTTTGATTACAAGTTATCTTCTATGTTTCAGGTACTTAAAATAGAAGACAGTGGAATTTATGCATTTAAGCTGATAGAGTGCCATGCAATGCGTATAATTGACTTGACCAAGCTGAGTGAAGAAAAAATTGCATTAAACAGAGAAAAGTTGGCCGTTGATGTCTTCTCGGAATTACAATGAGTACCAATGTGAGAATAAAAGCAAAACTTTGGCACTTGCTTATTTGGTCTATCTTATGTGTGAACAACTATCTGGTCTACGCGTATTTGGTGAACTTTGTTTGTAGGATTCTGTATGAGTTTGTTTGCTTGAATTTGGATTTGTAGCTTTGCATTTCAGTACATTTATAACACCTTATTAAGAACTTCTTTATAAACCCATATCGATTTTTAGGATTTATATATAAAGGCTTATAAATTCTAAATATATAAAGACTTATAAATTAATATAAACCATGAAGCATCAACATAAATTGAAATTGGGTCATTGTTGGGCTAAGAATGAATTTCAATCAACAGATTTGTAATTTCGGGTTATATAAAATATTAGTTTGATTTCAAAACCTAGCCAAGGCCCACTTTTCCAACACCCCTAACACAAAACACGTGTCCGACAAGAATGTTTCAGTAAACAAGTGTCATGTTCCGTTAAACAAATGGCATCTGCTTTTTTCTTCATCGATTTATCTCCCTTTGTTCATCTGCAATTTTCTTTGGAACGAGAAAACAAATCTCATCAAGTTACAATCTTATTCAAATAGTTGAAAGGTAAATCAATTCTATATTATATATTCAACTTCCGTTCAATTCAGCTGAAAATTTTATTATTCCGGCAAATAAGATCGGTGCATGTGCTTAATTAGATCTGAATTCACTTTCTTACTTTGATTCTTAAGAGCAAACTTTTAATTTGATTTTTAAATTCACTTTATTTCTTTGATTTATTAGTTGAAAATGTATATTTATCTTGATTGATAAACGTTCTTGTTCATTGGTTGTTGATAAGATTATGATCGGTTCATAAAATATGTGGAAATTTGTTAAAATGAATGATTTGAATCTTATCTTTTGACGTTTTAGGATGAAAAAAATGAAGAAATCGACAAAAGATTTGTCCAGTAGCAAAGGTTGTGAAGTAGAAGTCCTTTTTGAAATAGAAAAGTTCAAAGATTGTTGGCATCCAGCTATTCTCCAGCAAAATCCGACGAAAAAATAAAGGGAGAATGATTCGGGTCAGTTATAAAACAGTGCTAGACCAAGACGTTGTAATTCGCACATAATCTATTGAACAATGTTTTATCCGGTCAGTGCAACCAGAGTTTCTTAATGAAGGTTTCGTATTTGAGAGAGGATCGGTGGTGGGTTCTTTGTATAATAATGGATGGTGGAAGGGTGTGATTGTGAAGGTAGCACGACATGATACCTTATGGGTGTACTTGGATTTTCTACCGGATATATTAATATTAGAAAAAAGCAGTTGAGACCTCATGCTGATTGGATTGGCTCTAAATGGGTCAAAAGTCAAAAACAGGTATTGTTTGCTTTAATTTTATGTAATTTTTTTTATAAATTTGGTTTATTGAGCTCTAAAACTTATAAATGTTTGCCTTTGGAAATGAAGGAATTGGTTGAAGACAGTTTTAGCACAGGGAAGGTGGTGGAAATGACTCGTAAGCTACAAAAAATAGAAGATATTTGGGTTCCAGTATTGGTAGTTAAAGTTATTGAAGTAGATGGTAAAAGAAAAGTTATTATAAAAAAACTTACAGACTTGCTGCGTTTAAGTGATGATAAAGACGAGCTAGCATTGAAAACAGTTGATATCTGCAAACTCAGACCATGTCCCGCCGCGTTCATCAAAAAGTTATAATTTGAAGGACAGTGTTGAAGCATTTGTTGACTATGGTTGGCGTCGAGGTTTGGTGAATGCTATTCTTACTGACAATCAGTACAAAGTACAGTTCTTGAACCCAAAAGAGGATGAAGTTTTTCCAAACTCTAAACTCAGGCCGGTAATGAGATTGCAAGATGGCTGTTGGGTTGATAAACAAATGGTATATTTATCTCCCAGAAGTTGTTTACATTTTTGTTTATTGTTGTTAACAAATTATGGATAAATCTTCTTTTATCATTTTAGCAGGAAGAATCTGAAAAAGAACAAGAGAACATCAGTAGCACAGTTGTTTTAGAGTTCAGTGAGGAGAGTATGAAAAACGATGCTGAAACACCAATCATATCCCCACAAGAAAACAACAGTAGCACAGTTGTTTTGGAGTCCAATGAAGATGATATGAAGGATAATGCTGCCACTGAGAATGAAACAGAAAACAATGAAACCGTAGTTGTAAGTTTTAAACTATCTGTGCTTGGGTTTTATACTTTAATTTTTTTACTTACTATTGAAATCTATGTTTTAACTAATGATGTGTAGACAGTGGAGTTACCATTGCCTCATGAATCAGTTGATATGATGAATGAAGATTCAACCACAACCATGGACCGTCAAGAGATAACAATAGGTACTAATTAATTAAGATTTATAAAACTTTATATGACTTTATAAACTTATAAGCCTTTGTAAAATGATTTAATGAAAATGAATTATAAAAATATTATTTACAAAATAGGCCTCAAAACCATAAATGGATTGAATAAAAGCTAATAATTAGTTTGCAGGGCTAATATATATTTAGAAACAAAGAATTCGTATTTAAAAAAGACTTACAAAAGACTTTAGAAAAATGTTTTAAAGTCTTTAAAAATGGTTTATAAATATAAATAATGTATAATAGTTTATAAATCTATTTAATAATGGTTTATAAAATCCTTAATATATAAACAGAATATAACTAGGCCCATATATAAACCCTATAAACAACACTAAAATGGGCCTAAACCTAAAAAGCGTATGAGCAACACAATAAAAAAAGAAACGACCTTTTTACATCTCACCGTTTCTTAAAATTTATACTCATCCAAATCAAAGAAAAATCGAAGATTACTCTGAATCTCTCTCAATATCCCAGGTATTTTTCGAAAATTCGTTTCCCCTTTTTCTCGTTGCTTAGTTGTCGATTAATTGCTAGTTAGATATATAACATCTGGGATTGTAATTACGCTTCACGTTTCTGGATTTGTACCTTTCTGTCAATCCTTTCTGGTTAATCTCTGGGAAAATGTCAATTTTTAATCTCTTTCTGTTGATGACTGGTCGAATTTGTAATATATTGTCTTTGAAGTTGTGGATGTTTTTGGACTGAGTTTGACATCAACAATATTTTCGCATTCTCGAGAGAAGAATCAAACGGAATTATTAATTCAAACTAACAAATGAATGACCATTATAAAATTATAACCCTTTATAAAAAAAAATTTGTAAAAATATTTTAATAAAAATAAATCATAAAACTTCTATTTAAAAATGGGCCAAAAACCATAAATGATTCTAAAAAATAATAAAATGAATCTTAAAATTTAAAATTGGATTTCTAAACACGAAATAACGATTTTGTTTTTTAAAATGTCTCATATGAAGTATTTATAAACTTATAAGCCTTTGTAAACGATTTAATGAAAATTAATCATAAAACTGGTATTTAAAAATGGGCCTAAGACAATAAATTAAAACTAAGAAAATGAAACATAAAAGGAAATCTAAAATCGGATTTATAAACACGGATTTAGGATTTTTTTATTTAAAAAAATGTCTCATATGAAGAATTTATAGGACTTTATAAACGTATAAGCCTTTGTAAAACGATTTAACTAAAAATATAATTAGGCCTTAAATTAAACAACAATAAAAAAATGGACCTAAAACTAAAACAATATGAGCAACAGACTTAGGGCTTTTCAATTTGTTTTCTCGATTCGATCTAAAACTAAAACTAAAACGATTGAAGGGATCTCTGTTTTCTCAATTCAATTGCAAAATAAGAAATCAGGGAAAGGAGTAAAAGAGATTAATTTGAATCTCTCTCTATATCTCAGGTAATTTTGCAACAGACTTAGTGTTTTCCATTTTGTTTTCTCGATTAGATCTAAAACTAAAACTAAAACGATTGAAGGGATCTCTGTTTTCTCTTCAATTGCAGATAAGAAATCAGTGAAAGGAGTTAAAAAGATTTCTTTGAATCTCTCTCAATATCTCAGGTAATTTTGTATTTTCTCGTCGTTTTGGTAGTCGATTAATTGCATATTTTCTCATGGTTTGGTAGTCGATTAATTGGTATCTGAGATTGTAATTAGGCTTCAAGTTTCTGGATTTTTTCCTTTCTGTCAATCATTGGATTCATCTCTGGAAAAGTTTGGATTTTTTAGTTGTCTCTGTTGTTGACTCGTCGAATTTGTAATGTATTGTCTTACTTTGAATTTGTGTTACACTTCAATAAAGGATTGTGTTTGATTTGATTCAGGGGAAATGATGAGTAACAATGAAAGGAAGATTGCTCTGCCAAAAAGAAAGTCTGAAGATGCGACAGATAAATTCAAATTGAAGAGAATTGCGAAGCGTTCCAACCTTGGTTTGGTTGAAAAGGTCGAACGGGTTTTGGGGGATGATTTCAAGAAGATTGAAGACTCGTTCATGGGTCCGATAATCAAGATGGCAAGGAGGCAGGAAAAAATGGTGTTTTCAAGGCATTTGACTCACCATTTGCTCTTAAGGAGAATTGAGATTGAAGCTAAGAGTTTGTGGTTTTCTTTTGGAGAACAAGCAATGAGGTTTTCACTAAGGGAATTTCACTTGGCAACAGGTCTTCCTTGTGTTGTTGAAGGTCAAGTGGAGACACCAAGAAGCAAGAAAAAGAAGAAGGATCCATGGATGACAAAAAAAGAAACTTTGAATAGCTTGATTAAACTTTTTGAGAAAAATAGTTCAGATTTCACTGCGAATCAGAGATTGAGATTGGGGGCAACAATACTTGTGGAAGGGATACTTGTGGCAATCAATCCAGTGACTTGCATACCCGAGGAGAATCTGGTTAGAGCTTCAAACTTCAAAGATTATTGCAACTATCCGTGGGGGAATATAGCTTATGATTTTCTATGCAAGGAAATCAAGGGTTTTAACATTAAAACGTTGCAGAAGGAACATTATGGGATTTGTGGATTCATAAATGCAGTTCATCTATGGGCGCTGTCTTCTGTGGATGAGCTAGAGAAATACTACTTTGGAGTTAAGGATCCGGAAACAGAGTATTCTTTGTGTTTGCATTGGATAGAAACCAAATCGCTTACTATGGAAGAAGTGATCAGATTTGACACTAATTAAAAGGTAACGATATATAAGGCCTTATAAAACAAAAGTGTTTTTTTGCAGTATTACTATTTTTTTTCTATGGATTGTTTAATCATGCAAATACTATTTTCAGGTTGATGTAAAATGTATCATTGGAGATCCAGAATTGCATGGCAATTTGGTTGAAGAAGTTGTTGATAATGAACTTGGAAGAGTGTTAGATCTTGTGAAGAGAGGATACCGTCTGAAGAAACAAGATTGGGTTAATGGGAGTGTCAACATTGATGTTGCCGAGGCAGAAATGGAACAAAGAAACCCTGCACCTGGGATTGATGCTAGTGATAAAGAAAAGATTGACTTCCTTGCTAAGAAGGTAGTGATTCTTCAAGACAAAGTGAAGCATCTCGAAACTATTTTGAAGTTTGGCCAAGAAACTGCAAATGGACAGAATGATCAGCCAAAATTTAGTGATGCATAAGTTTTACAATATTTTGTGGATGCCCTTAGACAGGTTCTCTTGTTTTGATATTTTTATAAAGCTTTTCCTTTTATTAATTTTTAAATTGCTAAGATAATTTTTGCCTTGAAAATATTAGGAAAAGAGGAAAGGTGAAAAACGTCCGGAGGAGGAGGAGGAGGAGGAGGAGGAGGTACATGAAAATGAAGATAAAGAGCCCGACCAATGTATAGAGACAAGAGGTGGACGAGGAAAAACGGTAAACAACTCTGTTTATAATGGTTTATAAATATGTTCTTTTTACATTCAGATATCATTTCTTATTTTCTTAAATTGTTATTCTTATGAAGAGAGATGATGCTAGCTCCTCTAGATCAAAGAAACAAAAGAATAATAATTATTTGGAAGAAAATGCTTAAAGCTTGGAGAACACAGTGAAGATGATCATAACTGGTGAATATGTCTCCAAACAACCACTATCAAAGATTGATCAAGAGAAAATACTGAAAGTTTTGGACTTCGTTAAGTCTAATTTGTAAGTTTTATCTCTAGAAACCTATTTTGATAATTTTACAATCTTATACTTTTGTTTTTCATCGTAGGAACAAAGATAAGTACAGTTATGGAGGGAGGAACGCATAATTTTATTTGAAGCTGATGATACCGAGAGAATCTTGGCCAAAAGATGGTTACGGCTGGCTGCTTGACTCCGTAAGTTTTTGCTTGTAATTTGTTTAGCTAAGTATTTAATTCAATAATGATTATTAAATTTTTATGTCACAGCACATGGCGTCAGTAATGCTTATGTTTCACAGACGTTCAATGCAATCACAATCTCCATATTCTTCTACTCGAATTGCATTTTTGGACCGTTGGTTTGTGAAAAAATGGGTCAACGACTACAAAAATTATGATAAGAAGACATTTGAGTGGCCAGAAGATTATATTAAGGTCTTTAATGGAGAATATCCTGCAAAATTTATCACTCATAAAAAGTGGCTTGTAGATGTTGACTCTCTCTTCCTCTGCCACCACGTAAACGGCAATCACTGGATTGCTCTACACATTGATTTACATAAAAAGGTAATAAATGTGTATGATAGCATTCCAACTATTTTGACTGAAGCACAGATGCGTGAGGAGTGCAGGCCATTCATGAAAATGGTTCCGGCATTACTTAACAAAATGGTGGATCCTATAATGAGTACTAAGCAGTTCACTTACTTGAGGCATAAGAAGATTCCCAAGAATGAGAACCCAAGAGATTGCGGTGTGTACACTCTGAAATACATTGAATGCCTAGCTCAAGGGAAGAAAGTTGATGGCTTCAGTGATGAGACTATACCAGCACTGCGACTGAAGATGGGTGCAGAGATTTATGAGGAGGTGGGTATGGATGATTTTGAAAATTAACTTGTAGTCCTGTTTTAACTTGTTTTTAGTGTTGTTATTGTTGACAATGAACTTATTTTGTGATGTCATTTGTTGTTGTTGAATCGGATAAGGAAATATTTTCTGTTTTGTACGTTAATCAATTATGATAAGTGAAAATGAATCATAACACTAGTTCTTTGATATGGCAACATACTTAGTTTTCATTCATACTGGTAAGCTAAAAAGATATCAATAATTTGAACAATTTATAATGGTTTATAAACTTATAAACCGTTATAAAATCAGGGATACAAGATTTTAAGTGAAAATGAATCATATATCTGATTTATAAATGCATATAATAAGTCATAAAAAGATATAGAACTATTAAACAAGAACATGATTTAGGATTGAGAAAGAAAAAATGTCGAATTCGAACAATTTATAAGCTTTTATAAACTTATAACCCCTTATAAAATTAAGGGATAAAATATTTTGAATGAAAATGAATCATAAATCTGTATTAAGGTATGTAAACACTCATAGAAAAAATTATTTATACAGTACTACTCTTATTATTTAATAAACAATGATTTCAGATTTAGAAAATGACGAATTTGAAATATTTATAAGTGTTTATAAACTTATAACCCCTTATAAAGTCACGGATAAAATAAAAATGAATCACAAATCTGTGTATTAGAAAAGCATGTAAAGACTCATAACACAAGTATTTCAAGTACTCTTATTATCAAATTGGCACTACGCAACTACTCTTGTTGTGTCCTTTCTGCCCACATCTACTACATTTGTAAGATGTTGATTTGGATGTTGACGGATATTTGCCATGTTCCCACGAACTTGGAATCCTCTTTTTTTTCCTCCTGCCACTAGGATAGCGANATCAAATTGGCACTACGCAACTACTCTTGTTGTGTCCTTTCTGCCCACATCTACTACATTTGTAAGATGTTGATTTGGATGTTGACGGATATTTGCCATGTTCCCACGAACTTGGAATCCTCTTTTTTTTCCTCCTGCCACTAGGATAGCGAGTAGATGGAGGACGGCAAACCATAGAAGCTATATGAGAAGGAATATCTCAATATGCTTTATCACCAACTGGATAAATACTCTCTGAATATGCTAGTATGAACCTAATAATAAAATTAAAAGAATATATAAAAGTGTTATAAACCCTTATAATTTCGATAAGTTTTATAAACAGTGAATGAGAAAAACGAACCTTTCATTTGAGAAGAACTCATCCACATAGTCATTTTCATGCTTGTTTCCAGATTTGACAGCGGCAATAGCATGAGCGCACAGATACTTCTCAACGTCAAACTGAAAGCAAGAACAATGCTTTGTCTGGAAATTTACAACCTGATCCCTTGAATCACCTTTAACTTCGAATTCAGAATCATTAATTTTAAAGACTTCAAGCCAACATGACTTTTTATCATATAACTTTTCATCTTCTTTCCAACTTCAAAAGTGACAGGATGGATATGACGAATTCCTTGCTCACGCCGTTCAGTGAACCACCTAGTCATAATTACCCTAATAGAGTCAAAAAGGCAGACTATCGGATACTCACGATTAACTTTCAGCAAAGCATTAATGGATTCAGCCAAGTTTGATGTCATGATGTTGTAACGATTAGCAGAAGAATATGCTCGTCACCACTTCTTGAAGTCTGCTTTACGAAGATAGTCTGCTACTTCAGGGTCTGCTTGCTCAATCTCATTAAAATAATAATGATAATCCTCCTTCATGTATGCATAAGCCGCCTCAACAATCAATGGGGTGAGAGTTGAAATCTTGAACTTGTCGAGGACATATTTTTCAAAATGGAAAATGCAGATTCCGTGATGAGCAAGGGGATAGTGTTGTAAAAGAGCACTTTCAATAGATTGAGCACGATCAGAAACAAATACCAAGTCATCTTCATCAGGAATGATTGATTTTAAACACATCAAAAACCAACTCCATGAGGCTTCATTCTCAGAATCAACTACAACAAAAGCTATAGGATATAAATGAAAATTACCATCTTGTGCAGTGGCAGCAAGTAGAGTCCCTTTATATTTTGATTTCAGATGGGCACCATCAATGGAAATCACCTTCCTCATCAGATTAAAACCTCTGATAGATGGACCAAACAACAAAAAGGCATATTTGAATTTCCCAACAGAATCAACTTCGATAAAAGTCACAGAACGTGGATTCTTATCTTTTAACATGTGAAACCAGCTGGGCAAAGCTTCATAACTGTCATCAGGAGTACCCCTAGCTAGATCTTGGGCATTCTCTTGACACCTCCAAGCCTTTGAATATGAAATCATAACACAATGATCTTTTCTAGCCTTCTCAATAATCTGTTTTGATTTCAGCCCAATTTTTCCTCCTTCATAATGATTGCTGACCATACTTCCCAACAGTTTCGCAGTAGCTTGACGATGTTTAACACTTCTCAGAGAAGTGTCACATGTATGTTTAGATACATAATGACGCACAACAAACATCTGAGATCCTTTCACTGATTTTGCACGAAAACTCCAGCTACATTTTTCTTCCACACAAGTAAGCATATAACGTTTCTTGTCTGAATATTCTGTGCGGAACTCAAAGCTTTGACTAACTGCAAGCGACTTCAACTTCGTGCTCATTTCCTTTTTGTCCTTAAAAAACTTCCCGCAGAACAATTCATCAGTGTCATCACATTGATTTGTAGCACAAGTTGGAGATGAGATCTCTGAAAAAGAATGTGACTCTTCTCCCAAATTTTGTTGACCGCGTCTGCTAGAAAAAGATGATAATTTGGACCTTTCAGATCCATCTACAGCAAGACCCATCAAGTTCAATCCTCTCTAAAGAAAAAAAAGAGTTAAAAATGGAATTTATAACTGATTATAAGATATTGATTATACTCTGAAAGTTATATGTACCTTATTACTAATAAAACCAGTTGAAGGAGATACATAATGATTATGTCGTATTCCTGATAATTCACCAACTCTCTGAATATTGTTCCATTCAGTCTCAGGGAGAAATTGTGTTCCACGCTACAAAATTAGATAGAGATCTTCTTTCTTAAACAATTTATAATATCTTATAATTATGAGTATTAAGATTAAACAGAGTTGAAAAGTACCTCAAATGCACTACTACTTCGAGCAATAGGCGAATTGCGATTACTGGACAATTCATCACGTGTCTGAGTCAGGTTTGGCATAATCAATGGTGATAGTTGTGTTCCTCCAGCATTTGGCAAATCATGGGTAATTAAAACTTCATTTCGTGTTTCCTTCTGAAAACATAAAAACATAAAGCTAGTAAATGAATCTTGTAAAATAGTTTTATAAAGCCTTCTAAATATGATTATGTTGTATTCCGGATAATTCATCAACTCTCTGATAATTGTTACATTCAGTCTCAAGGAGAAAATTGTGTTCCTCGCTACAAAATTAGATAGAGATCTACTTTCTTAAACAATTTATAATACCTTATAAGTATGAGTATTAAGATAAAACAGTGTTGAAAGTACCTCAAATGCACTACTACTTCGAGCAATAGGCAAATTGCGATTACTGGACAATTCATCACGTGCCTGAGTCAGGTTTGGCATAATCAATGGTGATAGTTGTGTTCCTCCAGCATTTGGCAAATCATGGGTAATTAAAACTTCATTCCGTGTTTCCTTCTGAAACATAAAAACATAAAAGTTAGTAAATGAATCTTGTAAAATAGTTTTATAAAGCCTTCTAAATATGTGTACTTGCCTTTACAGTTAAACATAGATGAAGATCTCCATTTTGTTGTAGTTTATTCAGATACGTCAAAACATGTCGATCGTTCCTGATAAACACTGGAGGAATATCTCTACTTCCAAAATTAACTTTTGAAAGAGATGCATAACTAAGCTTCACATTGTTGGGTCAATTTCGAAATCTTCTAGCAAATAACCAACTAAATCATTGAACCTAATGTCTTTAGGAATCATACTAATGCAAGATCCTATTTCATCGTCGGTTATGAAATCCCAGTGATTTCCATTTACGAGTTTCCATTCTCCGCAAACAGCACAAATTTCAATCATAGTACCCTGAAAACATAAAAAATTCGTGAATGAGTAACACGTGGCAAGAACAAGCAATGTAAATAACTAAAGCTTTCAATCAAGTAATAAAGATGGATCCATGGGTAAAGATGATTGATATGGGTTGATCAAGCTTCATTCTAGGATGTTCAGGCAACAAAATCAACAAGCCTATAGGTCTAGAACTCATACAAGTAGATTAATTCATTGTCATGATAATAATCCCTTTGTAATCAAGTACTAAGCATCAAATGTCTTTGGCCTAATACTATCAAACAAGCAATAAGCTTAAGTGTAATAACCATCTAGCAATTTAAGCATCAAATGTCTTTGGCTTATCAAGCTAGAGCAATACTAAGTTCAGTCAAACATTTTAACAGACACCTTGTGGGCATGAAAAAACTTAGGTTCTAAATCAACGTGATCAAAGCTAATCTAGCATTAATATCACTTAGCAAGCATATATCTATGTTAATCTAACAAGAAACAACCTAAGTATCCACTAAATCACCCTAATCCATCTAACTCATGGATCACAAAGTAGTCTACTCACTAATCACCATGTTTAACCTTAAACCCATGATGGATTCAAGACTAATCATGTTAAGAAGATGAGATAGACTCAAATTACTCAAAGAAAAGAAATTTAGATTACTAAAGATTCAAGCTTTCTCGAAAATAGGTTTTTGGTTCTTAGAGAAAAAAACAAGCTTATTCCCAACTTTGGATCACAAGGTATTTTGTACACATCCCAGAAAATCTAATGGTTCCCAATAAAAGGACTAAAATTCCCTTTAAAAACACTTAAAATCGACCACAAGAAAACACGCCCCGTGGTTGAGCTTGGACGATGACCCCGGGTGAGCCACCCCGCGTAGCCCTTCGTCTTGGTTCTCCTTTCGGCCGAACGGGTAGAACACCCCGCGTGACTGACCCCGCGTAGCCTTGTCCTTGGTTCTTCAGCCGGCCGAGCGGGTGCACGATCCTGAGTGGACTAACCTCGGGTGGGCTTTGATATGCCTTTAGTAAGTCGATCTTAACTCCTCCAATACAGCTCCAAATGACTTGAATTCACTTCCATTAAAAATATAACTTAATTTTCCACGTCTTCCCAAAAGATGAGTTTCAAAAGATATCTTTAAGGTCTCCATACATGTTCATATTTCATCCTTTTGCACCAAAAATGATCTCAAACACCTGCATGAACTCCATAGCGACTCATGTATGCAAAATGCAACATAAATATTACTAAGACCTAAGCTATATGATCAAAATATACAAGAAGGGATGATTAAAAATTGTAAATATGCAAGACATCAGAGGTGTTACAAATATAACCGATATCTGAAAGTTCCGACCCGAACCCGAACGCTCAGGCCAAATAGTAAGACTTTAACACTTTCAAGATTTACCTAAATGGATTGTCTGGAGGATATGGAAATTCAGAAATATTTTGATATTCTAAATTAAAATTATACATTGGAAGACTATTTTAGAGTATGCTAAGATGATGCAAAGCAATAGAAGGATATAGAGGTCATGGACACTCCTCCAACGAGAAGAATAAATACACCTCAACAAATAGCTGCACACAAGATTTGGACGAAACCGCCCATAGATTGGATAAAGTGTAACACTGATGGTTCTTTCATCAGTGAAAGATTGGAGGGATAATACATGATACTTTATAGGAGCAGAACAACCACATGGAAGGTTCAAAATTCTTTGGAAAGTGAAATGCAGGCAATGCAACATTGTTGGATAAGTTTTTTTTGAAAGATTATCATAGAAATGGACTGCAAGAAAGCTATTGAAATGATCAACAATGGAAACTTACACTTTGGAACGTATATTTGGACCAGAGAAATTCGAAGGTGGTCACAAAAACTTAAAGATGTCAAATTCCAATGGACTAGAAGAGAAGCAAATAAAGTGGCACACAAACTTGTAACATTGAGGTTTCCTAAACATGTACTTTTTCTTTTTTTTTTTTTATGTTCCATATACGATAACTAGTCTTCTAGATGGGGATTATTAGAGATGGCAATCATGGATCTGGACCGCGGGCCTAACCCGTAAAGAACTGTCGCGGGATGGTATTGGGACGAGATTTTGCAAGCCCGCAAATTTGCGGGCCTCGCGGGGTGGGTCTTTGTGGGACTGGGTCTTTTGCGGGATGGGCCGAAACTAGTCCCACGGGATTACAAAGACCCGCATTCTTTTTCTTTATTTTTTTGTTTTACCTGATAAAACGAGAGAACGAGTGAAAAGAAGATGATTCATCTGACTTCCCCTGAGAATATGTAATGAGTTCGGGTGATGATGATGATTCGAGCTTCGGTGATAATGAGTTGAGCTCCAGTGATGACGACTACAGCTCCAGCGATGACGATTCGAGCTATAGTAGTGTTTTGATTTGGTTTCTTTTTTTTATTAAACCGGGATTGACATTTTTGATTTGGTGTTTCATTTTATTTAATTTTTGGATTCCGCAAGCTAAAACATTGGTTATGAACTTATGAGTTATAAGATAATGAAAAATATCTTATGCAATTATTTTTACTTTGTATGTTAATATGTTTTGGGTGTGATACAAATAATTAAAATTATTATTTTGAATATAAGAAAAGCAATGATTGATGAATTATGTCCAGTTGAATCGACGACTTGAACTATGTCCTAGAATGGCCTGAAGCGTTTTGGAGTGGCCTGAATCGTTCTACTGCGCGTATTATCACACGTCCCGTGGGCCTATAAGAAATACGGTACGGGATTGGGCAGCTGTTTTCGAGACCGCATCCCGCGCGGGACAGGCCCGTCGTATCCCGCTAGAAAACAAACCCGCATCGATTTGGGATGGGACGCGACAGGAGAGGCCAATTGCCATCTCTAGGGATTATGTTACGTCTTCTTATATATAATAATTAAAGTCAGGCACTAATTATAAAAGTTATAGGTTTAATTTAGATTATGTATACCATGTGCATGTGTTAGGGGTGGATTTACACATGGCTCATTGCAATTTTTTAATTTTTCTATTTTAGATTAGAGGCCAACTATTACCAAGAAACGACGATCTCTAAGCTGTGTGGGAACCGAAATTCGCGCTGTCGATTTCCGTTGAATTAGGAACGTAAGATAAACCCTAATTTTACATAGGTCCCGATTATCTGTTATACCACACGCCAATAAATCAAGAAGGATAAATAAAAAGATGATAATAAGAATATAAGTATGAATTCAAATTAAAAGAGAGCAAAAATAAGTCTTATTATGAATTCGCGTTTGAGCGTTACAATGAGTTAGGAGCCTTGGCTACAAGAGCTGACGGTGAGATCCTACTTCTAGCAACCTAAGACTGTGAAAACCCTAATTGAGACGCAGCTCGAATAACAAAAACGGAAAGTTGCCTAAATGCTCTAAGTGCTAAGTATTTTTCTCTGTGTCTCTATGTCTCTCGCCTTGAAATCCTTATATACTCCCTCTAAAGTCGATTTGCGCTTTCCACTTTTTCCCTTAAGCCGTCATAGCCCAAAAATAAAGATTTTTCATTTTTCCCGATCTTCATGCTTATCATCGGAACTTTAACATTTTTCCACGGAAACCTCACATTTATCTTCTCTTGCCGGCCAAGGATAAACCGTCATAGGATCTATGGTCTTATTAGTAAAAAACCGTAAGTGGGCTTCTAGTCGTGTTCTAGACCTCTTTGGGCCGTATTTCGACTCGAAACATTTTTACGGTTTCTTTACGATAAAAACAAGCTTTCTGCGGTTTTTATCGTAAAGTCTGAAGGATAACATCGATCGATAAGGAAAGAGTGGTAGTTCAAGTGTGATGTTCGGGAGATTTCATCAAAGACTCGGGTCTACGTTGATCTTTGGGATAGTTCGGTTGCTACGTAGCGACTAAGCTATACCTTGAGCTCGGTCGCTTCATAGCGACCAAACATATACATAACTCGACCGAGCATGTGCGTGCTCTGAGCTCGGTCGCTATGTAGGAGATGCGCTTGGCTTGAGCTAGGTCGTTACGTAGCGATTCGGTCCTTGTCCGTTTTTGTGTTTTTGTCTGTTGTTTGGATGTTTACTTTGTCGTTACCGTTTTTGATCCCATTAGTTAGCCCCCAGCCTGTTAGAATCGTAGACTGCTGAGGAGATTCTAGCGTGCGGTTTGGACAAGCTGGGCAAGATTGGTGAGTTTGGACGAAGTTAAGTATCCGAAAATCGATAGACAAAGAGTAACTTCTTATGCTTATAAATAGATGGAGTAAGCCTTCATCTTTACCACTTTCTCATTTCCTTAAGAGAAAATTTCTAGTGAGATAGAAGTTAAAAAGAGATTTCCTCCTTTCCTTTCTTCTTTTTTTTAACAGAACTTCTTAAAGTAGAAAAATTTCCTTTCTACTATTGTGTTTCATGTCTCGAAGGATTTTGGATGACGCCATGCCTTCCATTTTCAACCGCGAAAATGTTCGTACTCTTCGCGGCGAGATCATTCCGGAAGGTGAATTCGTGGCGGACCCAGTTGATTCGATTCAGGCTGAGGCGCACGGGATTGATATGTAATTCAGGCGGATCCCTCCCCCCGAGCCATGGATCCCTATGAGACCTATTACTGAAAGGACCAGGGGGAGGCCAAGTCGATGCAGTTTCCCATTTCTTGATACCGTGCGGAGGTTCTGTCACGTTCCGATGAATGTTGAGTTTGGGCTACCTCGCGAAGGAGAGAGAGCTGATGATCCACCCGAAGGGTTTTTCACTTTGTATGAAGCACAGCTAATGCAAAGTGGTTTATGGTTTCCCATTCCACATGTTATAGTGGAATTTCTGAACCGTTTTGGCGTTTCGATAAGCCAGATTTCTCCCCACGGAATGAAACATCTAGTAGGATTACTAGTTTTGGAGTATGAGCGCGGAATGGAACTTACTGCCGACTACCTTGAAGGTTTCCTTACTTTATCCCGAGTTGGAGGCAACCATGCATATGGTTTCAGGTCACGCTCTTATATAGATGTTTTGAAAGGGTTTCCTCCGGGAAGTCCGGGCTGGATGGGCTACTTCTTTTATGTTCGGTTGGACTGGGCTTCGGTTGCTGCGTCGTGTCTTCCTTTGCTTAGGAGGTTGTGGGGAGTAGGAGGTAATGTGATGAGTGATATTCGTTTTATGGTTTGGATCTTGTCTAAACCATGTTCTTATCGTAGTTTCAATCATATTCCTCCATTCCCTGAAGACTTGATTGTTGTCCGAAACCTTCTCCGTTGCGGACCAATTTTTTGGATTCACTTTTCTCCCAAGAGAATTCGTGCAGCAGTGGAGATCCATCAGTCCCGAGTTGGTCCATCCATCATAGATGCCGTGGAGGCGATTTGCAATAGATCCGTCGTGCCGGTTGCCCGGGCGTTTGGGCCGAACAACGGTAGGAGGTGGTTGGAAGCTGAGGACGATGAAGGAACGGACGTTGAGGACCCTTTAGGTTTTCTGTAGGCACATTTATGGCCGAGTACGGTTTTCTAAACTTGGTTCTCTTTGACCATTTTATTTTTTATCGGGACTGGCCGTTGGTGGCTTTGAATCCCTGCCGTTATACGACTTTGTTCGAATTATGTTTAAATGAAATAGTTTCACGTACGATTGTGTTTATTCTGTTAAGCGTATAGGGAAGAGTGCGAGTTGTCATCTCGTATCTAACTCTTTTTGTATATTTTCATGTTCATTTGCTCATTCCGGAGTGTTTAAAATTCTGTGAGCGTTTAAAATATGAACGAAGAGACATGCCTTTAAGATCTCATATCATGCCTTGAGAAGTTAGAGATCACTGTGATGGGTTTATGGCAAGACCTCGGTTTAATCTCGGTTGAGGATTTTGTGATGACTAATCGGCTTTCGTTTTGCCTGTTGCGATTTCACACTGATTCTGTACCAATTTAGAGTCTGCGATAGGTTCTCGGCTTATACGACTCGTCTGGTCGGAATTGAACATCTCACCGGAGACAATTTTTAAGTCGTCCGGTAGTGATGACAAAAATTCTGGATTTCTAGGTGCGTTTGTTTAAGACGACTAGAGTGCTCAACGGGGCCAATCGGCAAGCGTTTGTAAATTTAAAGTTGCGGACGGACTGCAAACATTTTCTTAAAAGACTTTAAACGACATCTCGTTTCATCTTTCCGAAAATGTTGTTTGTGAGTATAACATCTTAGTTTGAGGGATTCGAGTTTTAATCGAGGTTTGGTCTTTTGGACGCGACCAAGTCATTGTTGAGTTGATAAATTTATTCTCGGAAATTTTTGATTTTCCAAAAGTGTTCGAAGTGAGCCTAAGTATTTTTGTAAAGTTCCTATTTTGGACTTGTGTGAAAAATATTCTGCTCGTATTCAATTGTGAAGTTTGCGATATTCTAACTTTGACTTTATTGAAATGTTTCAAAAATATCGAGTACAAAGCTAATGTTTTGAAATATGGAAGTATATGATTACTCATATACGCAACCACTCTGTGGGAACCGAAATTCACCTACTGTCAATGAATCGTAAATAAGGAAACTTTGAGTAAACCCTAAGTTTCGAGAGGACCCGACTATCTGCGGAACCGCACAACAACAATTAAGAAAACGATGAAATAAAAATTAAAGTAAGAATGAATGAGATGAAGAACAAGAAGGATCTTATTCCGAATCTGCGTAAGAACGGTTACAACGAGAGTGGCCTTAGCTACGTGAGATTCGGAATAAGGCCACTCTCGTTGTATATCAGGGATCTTCTCAGCTTGCAAGACACCTTCTTGCTAAGGCCACTCTCGTTGTAACCGCTCTTACGCAGATTCGGAATAAGATCCTTCTTGCTCTTCATCTCATTCATTCTTACTTTAATTTTTATTTCATCGTTTTCTTAATTATTGTTGTGCGGTTCCGCAGAGAGCCGGGTCCTCTGGAAACTTAGGGTTTACTCAAATTTTCCTTATTTACGATTCATTGACAGTAGGTGAATTTCGGTTCCCACACCCCCCCTTTTTAGAAAGGGGGTAGTTGAACTCTTCTTTAGGCGAGCTGCCTACGTACCGTTTTTGGGGATCAAGCCATCTTGTAGTTCTGATAGTGTTTTACGTGTGTGTTTACTCGACTGCCGTGTCGTCGCTGGTTATCTTAGTGACCGGGTCGACGTCTTTTCTGGGTTTATCTCCTCTGGTTGGGTAGATGTGCTGGGCTCGAAAGCTTGTTATTCCGCGGCCGCAACTTGAATTGGCGATTTTTGGTTATCTTCAATTGTACCAGACTTGACGGGTGCTGGGCATGTCTTTGCCCGTTTGGGTTTTACCGACGTGGTTGCAAATTTCCTCAGTTTGATCTCGGCTAGGAAACAGGATCGCGACTGTTTTTGGCAACCCCAGATCGGTGCGGTTCCCGAAGGGGTTGAGAATTTGATGCCGAGATGGTAGGTTGATACGACTGCTTTCATGGTGTTTATCCAAGGCGTGTCCACAATCACGTTGTATATAGCCGTTCGATCGACGACGGAGAAGTTGACGATCTTGGTGATTTCTTTTGCCGCGACAAGCAATTTGATCGACCCAAGAGTCATTGATGTTTCGCCTGAGAATCCGGTCAGGGGTCTTGGCGTCAGCTCGATTTCTCCGAGTTCTACCCCCATCCCTTGAGCATGTTGTGGAAGATTAGATTGACCGTACTCCCGGTATCTACGAGGATTCGAGCGACTTCAACGTCTCCTATCACTAGGTCAGTGACGAGGGGATCGGCGTGTGGTTGGTCGATTCTGCGGCTTCTTCACCTTCTTATGTGATTGCGTCGTTTGTGATGTTGCAAGGTGGAGTCAGCCAGTTTGAAGCTGTCTCGGCCTTCCGCTGGTACGATTTGATAGACGAGATTGTATCGCTGTAGAACTGTGATCCTCTGATGACCATGTTAACTTTGCGACGACTGGTCTCGTTCCCCTTTTCGTCTTGCCTCCTTCCGCGTTTCTCGCCCGATTGATTTCCTCGGGGAGGGTTTTCAGGCTGTGGAGGTTTATTTGTTTTGGGAGGGCGATCCGAATCCCAGATCAAATCCTTCACGCTGGATACTTCGGAGAGCTCTCCTGGGAGAAGCCTAGCTGCTAACCTCGCTCGGAGGACTTTGCATTTGATTGTCGAGTGGCTGTGGGTTTGGTGGAAGTAACACAAAGTATTCTCGTCGTAATTCGAATTTCTGGTCCACGTGTTACCCGTAGTCTGCCCTTGACTGGATCCAGAGTTGATGGTGTAGTTGTGCGCACCCTGAAGATCTTCCCCCTCGTGATGGACGAATTCGTCGTTACGAGGGTTCTTCTTCCTGGTCTCTGATCCGGTGGTGCGTCTTGCGAGGATGTCTTTGGCGGCTTATTCTGTTGCGACAAGACTTTCAACTCTTCTTCGATTGTGATGTAGTTGACGGCTTTATGGAGAGCGACCTGGATCGTACGTGGCTTCTCGAGGGTTATCCACTTTCTGAATTTGGACTTGTACCAGGCTGCCTTCCTGAGTGCGTCCATAGCCACTTTATCGCTTATTCCGCTGACTCTTGCCATGACGAGTTTGAATCTGTTTATGAACTTGTGGAGAGGTTCGTCTTCTCGCTGCGCCATGCTCCACAGGTCAACGTCGGAAGTTTCTCTGTTAATGAACATGGAATATTGCTTGAGAAATTCCGAAGGTAGCTGGCGGAAAATTCCAATGGAATTCCGCTTGAGACGAGAGAACCATTCGAGAGTGGCCCTTTCTAGGTTTTCGACGAAGAAGAGGCAGTACCCGGCGTCTTTATCGTTATTTAGGAGTCTCGCTCTTGCCATCGTAATCTAAAAGGCTTGCAGGTGAGCCTTGGGATCGGTGGTGCTTTTGTAGGTGGGCACCTTAACCTTTCCCGGGTCGAACACCAGTGTTCCGGTGATTTCGGGGACAGAGCTTGTGGCGTGGTGAAATTGAGATTTCACAGCTTTTACCTCTGCGGCCGTTTTTTTGATGCAATCGCGGATATCCCTAATCTCAGGATGGGCGTCAGCAGTTTTCCGTCCTCGTTGACATTTGGTGTTAGTGACTTGGGATTGCTCTTCGACCATCTTCTCATGTTCCATACCGAAGATCTCTTCTTCCCCTTCAGTCAAAGGGTCTTCGGGAGAAGATTTGCGTCGGATGCTACGATCTTTTCTTCTCCTCGGATTGATGTCAGCGTCCTCTTCTGATGGATCGGAACGGTCGCTTGTTTCCAGATTAACCCACTCGACACCATCACCCTCGGCCGCCCGTTCAGGAGAAGGAGGGTTTTCCGAGTGTTTCTGTGTCGCATCAGGGTTGTTGTTGTCGGAGGGTTGCCCCAGTAAACTTCCCTGTGCGGTTCTAGGACGATCCAAGGGAGTCGCGAAATTGAGTCATCTTCCGCGGAGTCTCGTGGTTCCGCGGGGGCGAACAGCCTTGGTCTTCGCGGTTAGGGTTTCAACCTGTTTTACGAGAGATCCGATTAGCTTCTCCTGCTTGTCCGACTTCTTCTGGAAGGCGGTGAGTACCTTCTGGAACACTGCAGTGTTAGCGTTAGCGTTAGAGTTGCGTATTGGTAACGTTGTCGTGGATGTTTTCATCATCACGGGTTTGTTGTTCGTCTGATACCATGCTTGATTGCGCGTGCTGTGGCTTGTGAGTTAGATAGATCCGTAACCCCCCCCCCCCCTCCGTCTATAGCCAAACTGTGGGAACCAAATTTTGCACTTCGATTTCCATTGCATTAGGAACGTAGGATAAAACCATAATTTCCCAGAGGTCCCGGTTATCTGTTATACCACACGTCAAGCAATCAAGAACGATAATTAAAAAGACGATAATAAGAATATAAGTAAGAATACGAATTAAAAGATTGCAAAAAGAAGTCTTATTCCGAATTCGCGTTTGAGCGTTACAACGAGTTAGGAGCCTTGGTTACAAGAGCTGACGGCGAGATCCTAGTTCTAGCAACCTAAGACTGCGAAAACCCTAATTGAGACGCAGCTCGAGTAAAGAAATGGAAAGTTGCCTAAATGATCTAAGTGCTAAGTATTTTTCTCGGTGTCTCTATGTCTCTCGCCTTGAACTCGTTATATACTCCCTCTAAATTCGGTTTGCGCTTTCCACTTCTGCCCTTAAGCTGTCATAGCCCAAAAATGGAGATTTTCCATTTTTTCCGATCTTCATGATTATCTTCGGAACATTAACATTTTTCCGCGGAAACTTCACATTTCGACTCGAAACGTTTTTACGGTTTCTTTACGATAAAAAAGCTTTCCGCGGTTTTTATTATAAAGTCTGAACGATAACTTCGATGGATAAGGAAAGAGTAGTAGTTCAAGTGTGATCTTCGGGCGATTGCATCAATAAGTAGACGAGAGTGTAAGGACTCAGGTTTATGTTGATATTCGGGATAGTTCGGTCGCTACGTAGTGACCAG
Source organism: Eruca vesicaria subsp. sativa (assembly GCA_932364175.1). Lineage (NCBI taxonomy): Eukaryota > Viridiplantae > Streptophyta > Magnoliopsida > Brassicales > Brassicaceae > Eruca > Eruca vesicaria. The sequence continues at coordinate 370,124 of CAKOAT010996668.1, forward strand.
GCTATATCTTGAGCTCGGTCGCTACGTAGTGACCAAACATATGCATGCTCCGTCGCTATCTAGCGACCGAGCTTGTCTCAAGCTTGGTCGCTACGTAGCAACCGAGCATGCGCGTGCTCGGTCACTATGTAGCGACCAAGCATGTGCGTGCTCAGTCGCTACGTAGAGACCGAGCATGTGCGTGCTCAGTCGCTACGTAGCGACCGAGCATGTGCGTGCTCAGTCGCTATGTAGCGACCGAGCTTGGCTCAAGCTCGATCGCTACGTAGCGACCGAGCTACGTAGCGACCGAGCATGCACGTGCTTGGTCACTACGTAGCGACCGAGTTTGTCTCGAGCTCGGTCGTTACGTAGCGATTCGGTCCTTGTTCGGTTGGGTTACTACGTAACGACTTGGTTCGTTCGTTTTTGTGTTCTTGGCCGGTGTTTGGATGTTAACTTTGTCGTGACCGTTTTTGACGTCAACAAGCTGTCGACAGTGGCGGACCCACGTGCAATGGTGTGGGGTCACTTGACACCACAAAAATGTTATAAACTCAATTTTCAAGCTAATTGTATTAAGCAACTCTAGTATATTTGGTTAAAAATGGAGTCAATGAACCCACAGAACCCTGGTTCAAACCCTTTAGTTGTAAGCTCAGGGTTCTGAGCATGATGATTGGAGTGTTAAACGGACAGGAGACTGTGTCACACACAAGTGAGCTCAAGTTTAGTTGAGCGAAAAAGGCTGAGGTGTTACACAACGTGGAGCGGGTGTTACACTAGGAGCGAAATACAAGGAGCCGTTCGGAAGATAATGACCCAAGATTCTAGGATGTTTGTTAGGGAACAAACAAGAAGATATCGGGAGAATCTTTGCTTATCACAATAGGATACGTGAGTATATATTGGTGATAGAGTTCATTAGCTAGGTTACGGCTTTGGGGATTATTCATTGTTATCGAGCTTAAGTGTTCAAAGCTGCGATTCTGAGTGAGCAAGTGGTGAGGTCTGTCTCGACCACTGTGCATTGGGTAGATTAAGAATTGGTCCGTCTCAAGTCAAGTTGTGGCGTTGAGTAAACCGGATTAAACAGATCTTGTAGGATTGTTTAAGTGATTCTTAATAAAGCAAGTTAGTTTTCTTGGATTTGCTAGAGTAGCTCTTTTGTGGTATCCATACGAAATTTCATTTGGTATCAGAGCAGGTCACCTCTGTGGACGTGTTTTCTACTTACAGGTTGAGATCCTGCAACAATCATGGAGACCATGAAAGAACTGGTGGCTTTTCAAAAGCCAATCATGCTTGACGAAGGAAACTTTGGACATTGGAAGGCAAGGATGCGGCACATCATACGGGCTATTGACGAGGATGCTTGGACTGCTGTTGAACAAGGATGGACTGCGCCGACTATGGTTATGGAAGACAAGTCTGTAGCACCTATGCCAAAGGAGAGATGGACTGACTCTGATAAAGCTGCATCTAAATTCAACTCAAAAGCTCTAACTACAATCTTTTCGGCTGTCGACCTTGATCAGTTTAAAATCATTCAAGGGTGTGAATCTGCTAAAGAGGCATGGGATACGCTTATCAATCACTTTGAGGGAAACACAAGTGTGAGAAGAACCAGAATTGATCATCTCGCCTCAAGATTTGAGAACCTGAGAATGGAGGATGATGAATCAGTAGGAAGTTTCATCTCTAAAATCAGCTCTATAGCAAATGAGGCGTCTGTCTTGGGTAAGAAGTATAATGAGAAGAAACTTGTGAAGAAAGTCTTGAGATGTCTCCCTCCTAGATTTGAAGCCTACAAGGCGGTTCTTAAGATTGCCGTAAATACTGACGAGATGAAGTTTGATCAGTTGGCTGGAATTCTGAAAGTACATGATTTGGAAAGAAGTGAAGACACAACTAAGGGACAAAAAGGAGTTGCCTTCACAGCAGAAAACAAAGAAGAAGATAGAGTCAAGCGCATTGAAGAGAACATGAGTTTAATGGCTAAGAATTTCAACAAGATGATCAAAAGAGTTGAGAAGGGGAACTATCGCAATAGCAACCGGTTTCAAGGTAGAGAAGGGGATCGTCCCTCTGGACAGCAGAACAGAAGTGAAACTAGTAGAGGAAACCGCAAGAAAGACCTGAAATGTCATGAATGTGAAGGATTAGGTCACTTTCGGAGCGAGTGTCCTCTAGCTAAAAGAAAAGAGCTTAAGTGCATTGAGTGTAAAGGTTTCGGACATACAAGGAGTGAGTGTCCCAACAACCTGAAGAAAGATAAAGCTCTTCTGTCATTCAGTGATACCGAATCAGAAAGTGAGAGTGATGATGAAGAACTAATGCTGAACTTTGTTGCTCGTGTGGAACAAGATAACACTCAAGATATTCCTTCAAGTTCAGATTCAGATTCAGACAATGATGACGACAGGAAAGACTTGGATCTGAAGTCAGAGTTCAAGATCCTCTTTGACAAGTTTACAGAGTTGAGTCTTGAAAATCTGCAGCTGATCAAAGACAAAGCGATGCTTAAGGAACAAGTCAACATACTTGAACTGGACATACCAACTACTGGAGGAAAGATTGCAGAAGGTGTCTTGCAAGCTGAGAAGATCCCTGATATACAGCTCCTTGAAAGAATTGTCACAGATCAGGCTTACTCCTTGAAGAATTTGGAGACCAAGTATGATCAAGCTATGGGACTGCTGAATGAGGAACTTGAGAAGAGCCGCTTATTACAAAGGGATTTGAACGACAACTACAAGAAGATGAGGATGCTCAACAATGGATCATTTACTTTGGATCACATTCTCTCTCTCGGACAAAACCCAAAGTTTGCCCTGGGATTAGGTTATCAAGGATATCGAGGTTCAAGCAGCAAAGATGTAACAGATGTAAGGTTCGTTAGAAGTTGAGCATCAGGAACAACAGAGTTAGAGAAAGAAGCCGCACCCCAGAAGACAGCTGAGAAATCCGTGAAAAAACAGCTACCACACAGGCGCAATGGATGTCACTTTTCTGGCAAACAAGGACACAGAGTTGCATACTGCTACTTTCGAAAAGCTCAATATCAGCGAGCATGGTCACTCCACAAATGTTACATTGAACCAAGCCGGATTGGACATGTTTGGATTGCCAAAACCGATCTGTACCCTAACTTCAAAAACAGAACACCAACCCCTTCCAAGGTGATTGAGACAGAAGTCTTTCAACAGAGACCAGGAAAAGAAATTGTGTGTAATATGGTGGTAATTGAAGAGTATTGTGAAGAAGACAGTGGTTCTGCTCCAAGTCTCGCCAAGGTAGTGTTCACCTCCACAGAAGAACACACTGTTATTGAGATACCGTGGTACTTTGATAGTGGTTGCTCAAGGCACATGACAGGAAATGAAAAGTTCTTAACAATCATGGAACTGATCAAGGAAGGTAGGGTAATATTTGGTGATGGTGGAGAAGGTAGAATCCGTGGAGTTGGGCATATGGAGAGAGCTGATCTACCAAGACTTAGAAACGTCTACTATGTAGAAGGACTCAAATCAAATCTCATTAGCATCAGCCAGCTGTGTGACGAAGGTCTTCAAGTTATCTTCAACAACAGAGAGTGCCAAGCAGTTGATCCACAAGGGAATCTTGTTATGTGTGGATTTCGATCAAACAACAACTGTTACTTCTGGAAGCCACCGAGCAAGTGTCTGTCAGTAAGAGATTTGCAGATCGACTTGTGGCACAGGAAACTTGGCCACATGAATACAAATGGCCTCTCAAGACTCGTGCGTGCAGAGGTAGTTCGAGGTGTTCCTAGTCTTGAAGATCATTCTGACACTGTGTGTGGTGCTTGCTGCCAAGGTAAACAAGTCAAGGTCCAACACAAACAGGTATTTCAAATTCATTCTAAATCTCTCTTGGAATTGATTCATATGGACCTCATGGGTCCTATCTCACCTGAAAGTATTGCTGGAAAGCAATATATTTTTGTGTTAGTTGATGATTTTTCCAGGTTTACATGGGTGAGGTTTCTGAGAAAGAAGTCGGATGCAATCGAGAGTTTCAGGATTCTCGCACTTCAACTCAAGCAAGAAAGAGGAGGAATCATCAAGATTAGAAGTGACCATGGAGGAGAGTTTCAGAATGAGCAGTTTGACCAGTTTTGCCAAGATCAGGGTATCCAACATCAGTATGTTGCACCACGAACACCACAGCAAAATGGAGTTGTGGAACGCAAGAATCGAACACTTCAAGAGATGGCGAGAGCAATGCTAGCCGGAAACCATGTTCCATCAAAGTTCTGGGCTGAAGCCATCAACACGGCATGTTACATTATCAACCGAGTCTATGTAAAGCCCAAGACCAAAACTACACCTTATGAGTTACTCCGAGGAAAAACTCCAAACCTTGGTTTATGTCATGTATTTGGGTGTCTTTGTTACATTCTAAACGACAAAGATCATTTTGGCAAGTTCGACTCCAAGAGTGATGTTGGAATGTTTCTTGGCTACTCAACAAATAGCTCAGCATACCGGGTGTATAACTCAAGGACAAGAACAATCGATGAGAAATTGAATGTAGTCTTTGATGATAGAGTTGGTTTTTATCAAGATGGTGTGACACAACGAAGTGTGTGTGTACCACAACTCAACAGTGAGGATGAAAACCCAGTGACTGTTTCAAACGAAGAAGCTGAAGAATCATCACAAGAATCAGTCAAGGTACACAAGAATCATTCCTCAGATGACATCATAGGAGGATTGCTGGATCCAAGACTCACAAGGAAAAAGCAAATCGATTTCAAGGAAATGGTCAAGCTTGCGTGCCTTATGGCTGAAATGGCTAAGGAAGATTGTTTCATTTCACAAACCGAACCGAAGACCTTGCAAGAAGCACTAGATGACGAGTTCTGGACAGCCTCAATGCATGAGGAGGTGGAGCAGTTTGTGAGACTTCAAGTATGGGATTTAGTTCCAAGACCAGAGGGTGTTAATGTTGTCGGTACCAAGTGGATATACAAGATTAAGACTGATGAGAATGGTAATCCAATTAGAAACAAGTCAAGACTAGTTGGGCAAGGCTATTCGCAGATTGAAGGAGTGGACTTCGATGAGACATTTGCACCAGTAGCCCGTCTTGAGTCAATCAGACTCTTGTTTGCAATCGCTTGTAAGTTAAGAATCAAGCTGTATCAGATGGATGTTAAGAGTGCTTTTCTTAATGGTCTGTTACAAGAGGAAGTCTATGTAGCACAACCTAAAGGGTTTGAAGACCCACACTTTCCAGATCATGTGTATCGTCTAAAGAGGGCACTCTATGGTCTGAAGCAGGCTCCAAGGGCATGGTATGAGAGATTAGCTCAGTTCTTGATCTCAGCAGGTTTCAACAGAGGAGGAGTGGATAAAACACTATTCACTCAGCATGATGAAGGCAATCTCCTTGTGGTACAAGTGTATGTCGACGATATCATCTTTGGAAGCACTTCAAGGTCATTGGTTGATGAGTTTGTGAGGACTATGACACGAGAATTTGAGATGAGTATGGTGGGAGAGCTCACTTACTTTCTTGGCCTACAGATAAGACAGATGGAGGATGGAATATTTGTCTCTCAAAGCACCTATGCAAAGAATCTAGTGAAAAGGTTTGGAATGCACACCAGCAAGACTTCTAGGACTCCGATGAGAACAACAACCAAGCTATTGCGTGATGAGGCAGGACAAAAGGTAGAGGAGAAACTCTACAGAGCCATGATAGGTAGTCTTTTCTATCTCACTGCCAGCCAACCCGACTTGTGTCTGAGTGTTGGAATTTGTGCTTGATACCAGGCAGCTCCTAAAGAGTCACATCTAAAGGCGGTAAAACGTATCATCAAATATGTTAAAGGAACACTAGATTTTGGGCTTCATTATACCTTTGAAACTAATGTGAACCTTGCAGGATATTGTGATGCAGATTGGGCAGGTTGCGTAGATGATCGGAGAAGCACTTCTGGTGGTTGTTTCTTTCTAGGTAACAACATGGTTTCCTGGCACAGTAGAAAACAAAACTGTGTGTCGTTATCAACAGCAGAGGCCGAATACATTGCCTTAGGAAGCTGCTGCACTCAACTTCTCTGGATGAGACAAATGCTGGTGGACTATGGTATTAATTCTGACCCTTTATTAGTCCATTGTGATAACATGAGTGCTATAAATCTGTCTAAAAATCCTGTGCAACACTCTCGTACTAAGCATGTTTATCTTAGACACCACTTTGTTCGTGAGTTGGTTGAGTTAAAACTTGTGGTCATTGAACATGTTTCTTCTGAGAATCAACTTGCTGATATTTTCACAAAGCCTCTTGATTTTAATAGCTTTTTGGGTCTCCGAAAAGCTCTTGGAATCGTTGATCTTCAGCAATGAAGAAAGCTGTTCTGACAAGAAGGTAAGTCCATATTGAAATCGCATGTGTCTAAGGTACCTTCTCCCCTAAAACCTTGTAGTAACAATTTGTCTAGTTGAGGTCTTGAAACTGTCGTATAAGCTGTCACAATCACATTGTCTCATAGTGAAGGACACTCACTTTGGATCAGGATGCTACAACATTTTGACACTAAGGGCTGATCACTGTCTGGAGTGTATGGAGGAATCACTAGTCATGTTCAGTGTAACACACCCAATTTTGTGTGTTACACAGTTAACTCCTGGATTCGCAGGAGGAGTAAGGCCTAAAATGATGAGTACTCGTTCTGAATCAGGGTGCCACAACACTTTGTCTTTTGGTGACGATCACTGCTTTGATTAGGCAGAGATTTTTATCTCTGGAGAATTGAAATTCAGAAGAAGAAGAAGACTCTTTTAAAAGGCCTGAAGGGATAAATACTCATCGTGGAATAGGGTATTACCATACTCTAAGTCTATGATGATCACTGTTTTGATCAGGCATGAACTGAAATATGTTCTTGTTGCTAATAATAATAATAATAAAAAAATGATGTTGAAAAGATTCACTGAAGGTGTAGAGGTGAACATCTATAGACATGACTGGTGGTTTCAGAAGTGTGTGGTTGTGATTAACTTCTGTGATAGGAGCTTGAGTCTCTAGCTAGATAAATCTGTTTGTGACAGCTACTCGGCTGAGAAATAGCTACAGATTGGAGTTACTATATTGATTTATATTCGTTTGTTTTTGATGGTTACCTAGACATGTGTGGGACTAGATGTGAACTTGCAATCTTCTTGGAACAGTAGTTAAGAGAGTGTAAATAGATTATCTTTTCTTGCAAGTGTAAGTCCTATAATAAAGTTGATTCTTAGAATAGGCATGCTCGATTTAGACTAGAAGAACTCAATGACCGGTCAAATGTGTCTTGCTTAGAGTGTCTCTCGTGGGAGCTAATATGACTAGAAGGAACTCAATTGAAAGGACTAATGGGCCGGTTGTGTTGATCTTTAATGTGTCAAAAATTACTAATGCACTAATGGGCATTGCCAAAAAGTGTATATTTGTGTTTTTGTCTCTTGGTTCTTTCTAGGTCTCATCGCCGCCGTACCCTCCCTCTCTTCTCATCTCTCTCGACATGCATCAACGAACTCGCTCTAGTCGAGGAACCTCCGGGTCTCCGCAAACTCCTTCCTCCGATTCGAGCTCTGGCACTCCTAAGAAGAGATCTCGCTCTGAAGCTGGTGAATCAAGCAGGCGACAATCATGTGAAGCAGTTTCTTTCCTCCCCAAAGAACCGAGATATGAGGAAGGGCGTCGATATTTTGAGGAGACCGTCCGTCAAAATCCTGAGTGGTTCGAGCCTCCAACTGATCTCTACAGTCCACGGTTTGTGACGGAGGCTGCGTATGGTAGGTACTTGAAGTTCTCGGACAAGAAGTTCATAGATCCACATTTTCTTCCTCTTGATGTTGAGAAGCTTCAGGCTGTGAAAGAAGTAGTTGTTCACTCAGGGATGATTTATACGGTTATCGATGTCGAACCCTATGTGCCCGATCTGATTTGGGAGTTCATGGCTAACTTGGGAGATGCAAAGGAGATTCAAGGAGGTGTTGTGGTCTATGTTCGAGGAGCAATGTATGAAGTGTCCCCTAGCATCATCGATCTCATGTGTTCTCTCAGTCCAGGTGATCCCAACTATGATATGTACTCCGAGAATCTGGACATTGTGGTTACCTTCCTCACTGACGGACGACATCAGAGATGGGAAGGAATGTGCTCTAAACTCCTCACAGCTGACAATCAGGTGCTGTACAAACTGTGTTGTACCAATTGGATGCCGACGATGAAAAACACGCGCATGCATCCAGATCGACTCAGGTTTCTTTACTCACTCCATCACAACAAGAGAGCTGATTTTGGCATTCTGGCGTACGAACAGATCTTGGAGATGTCACACTCTGCTGACGATATCAAGAGGAGAATTGGGTTTCCCTCCCTCATCTCTCAGTTACTGCATTTTCAGCGAATTGTGCCTCGTCGTGAACTTGATGAAGAACTTACTGGACATCCCGCGGCTCTAGTCAAGGACGGAAAAGCTGGCAGAGGAATACGAGGAGTTGCCAAACGACCTAATCTGGTGGACGATCTTCAGAAGGTCATCAATGATCTGCGTGCCATCCAGCTTCGCAGTCGAAGTAAGTGCTTTGCGCTCTTTCTTCTTTATTTATCTCACATGGTTGTTTTATCTAATGATGCACTCAAGCAGGGGGAGAGTATGTTGGAGAGGAGCCAGTGCATGTCATTGATAGCAATGATGAGGAGGAGGAGTAGGATACCTAGGTTGTCGTATCTGTTTTAGTGGTTCTTATTTTGGTTTCGATTTGGATTATGGTTCTGTATGCGGTGTAGTTGAACTCTCTAGAACTAAGCGGTGTAATCTTGAATGATCTAGACTTTATCAATGAATGCATCTGATTTCGGGTTACTTTGATTGTCTTTGCGCAAGTTCTTTGTTGGTTGTGGGTTTTGGTGTGTGTGTTTTATGACAGGTGCTTGAGATCTCACATTAAGATAAAAAGGGGGAGAATGTAAGCTCAGGGTTCTGAGCATGATGATTGGAGTGTTACACGGACAGGAGACTGTGTCACACACAAGTGAGCTCAAGTTTAGTTGAGCGAAAAAGGCTGAGGTGTTACACAACGTGGAGCGGGTGTTACACCAGGAGCGAAATACAAGGAGCCGTTCGGAAGATAATGACCCAAGATTCTAGGATGTTTGTTAGGGAACAAACAAGAAGATATCGGGAGAATCTTTGCTTATCACAATAGGATACGTGAGTATATATTGGTGATAGAGTTCATTAGCTAGGTTACGGCTTTGGGGATTATTCATTGTTATCGAGCTTAAGTGTTCAAAGCTGCGATTCTGAGTGAGCAAGTGGTGAGGTCTGTCTCGACCACTGTGCATTGGGTAGATTAAGAATTGGTCCGTCTCAAGTCAAGTTGTGATGTTGAGTAAACCGGATTAAACAGATCTTGTAAGATTGTTTATGTGATTCTTAATAAAGCAAGTTAGTTTTCTTGGATTTGCTCGAGTAGCTCTTTTGTGGTATCCATACGAAATTTCATTAGTGACCCATTTCTTTGATATTTTTTGTATTTATTATCATCATTTTGACCTCACAAAAAATAAATTCTGGGTTCGCCCCTGGCTGTCGATCCCTCTTAACATCTCGACGACATGCAATCGGCACCAGAGAAAGTTTCGGTGCTCAAGAGCTTCGATCACCAACCAAATATCTCTTTCTTGGTCTATTTTATCTCTCTTTTGTGTTTTCTTATCTATTTCTCTCCCTTTGTTTCCATTGTGTTGAAGACGAGGGTTGTTATCGCTGTTAGTATATGTAACTAAATCTCGAGCTCCACTTGTAAACTCTTGGTCCAATTTTTAACTTGTTTTGGCCCAATCCCAAAAGCCGACTCAGTTTGGTATGTCGACCTAAACAACAACACTTTGGAATTGTAAAGGCAAGATTGATCTTCGAAATATGTTAGTGATATGAAATGAACAAGCCATGAAAAAGTTGAGATGAAATTTATCGAAAGTAACATAACGAGGAAGAATAATTCTACTAACGTAGATGTCGTCTAAGCAGTGGCGGAGCCAAATGAATTATTTGACGGGGACACATAATTAATAATAAGAATAAATAAATAATTTATTAACAAATATTATTAACTGTTAATAACAAAAGATAAACAACTATAAACTGTTAAAACAACAATAACATCAATTTTATTCAACTCTAATTAATTTATGTTATTATACTTTGTACAAATGTTATTAATTACACATTAAATTCACAATATATAGAAAATGGATCTTCAAATTATAATTTATATATAACAATATGTCAGTGTCATACCTATCTTTAAAAACTAAATTCTAAATTATTAAATTAAAAAATGAATTATGTATTATTCTAACATTAATTAGTATTATTCAGTTATTAACCATTGTGAATGTCTATTATTAAAACAAGGAAATATGCTTCAAAACAAACTGAACTCTAAATATGAAAATATAAGAGAACGAACTATGAAAAGAAAAATAAAGAAAGACATTGCTAACATGAAAAATAACAGAATAATATTAACAATGAAACAAAAAAAATAGGAAAATGCTACTATAATCTAACTATATTAAAAGGCCGATATCAAACTCTATGATCTATGCCACGTCGGCAATTATAATCAACTAATAAGAAAGCTCCAAATAGCCACGTCAGAACATTGTTACTAAACAGAGGCTTTACACAGGAAAACAAAACGATCTCTTTCGTTTCTTTCTCTTCGCTTCTCTCTGTATCTCTCCCGATGATCTCTCTCTCTCTCGATCCTTTTTTACTCAACAGGGATCTAACTATATTAAAAGGCCGATATCAAACTCTATGATCTATGCCACGTCGGCAATTATAATCAACTAACAAGAAAGCTCCAAATAGCCACGTTAGAACATTTTTACTAAACAGAGGCTTTACACAGGAAAACAAAACATCTCTTTTGTTTCTTTCTCTTCGCTTCTCTCTGTATCTCTCCGGATGATCTCTCTCTCGATTTTTTACTCAACAGGGATTTACGACACCAAAGCGATTCTGTCTCTGTTTGTACCTTTCCTTCGATATAACCAAAGGATTTGTTCATCGTGGTTTGTGGAGAGAGAGAGAGAGAGAGAGAGAGAGAGAGGGAGAGAGAGAGAGAGAGAGAGAGAGAGAGAGAGAGAGAAGAGAGAAGAGAGAAGAGAGAAGAGAGAAGAGAGAAGAGAGAAGAGAGAAGAGAGAAGAGAGAAGAGAGAAGAGAGAAGAGAGAAGAGAGAAGAGAGAAGATAGAAGATAGAAGAGAGAAGAGAGAAGAGAGAAGAGAGAAGAGAGAAGATAGAAGATAGAAGATAGAAGAGAGAAGAGAGAAGAGAGAAGAGAGAAGAGAGAAGAGGAGAGAGAGAGAGAGAGAGAGAGAGAGAGAGAGAGAGAGGAAAAGAGGAGAGAAGAGAGAAGAGAGAGAGAGAGAGAGAGAGAGAGAGAGACAGAGAGAGAGACAGAGAGAAGAGAGAGAGAGAGAGAGAGAGAGAGAGGAGCAGGTGTTGTTGATAGGAAGATAGCGATTGGATTCTGCATCATGGATTGATTACAAGCGTTTCGCGAATTTGAGGTATGATTGATCGGCCAATTGGATTATAGACAACCCTAATTTTGTGATTCCAGATTATGTTTTTTTTTTCTTTGCGGATACAGGTAACGGAGAAGGTTTTTAGAATGTACCAGAGCTTAAGCAGTTCTCACTGATCTGTTTTGACTTTGAGGTGAGATGAAATTTTAATTTGTTTGTCCCCGTAATTCATATGCAATTCATGCCCTACATTTAGAATCCTTTCAGTACAAGATCTACACATTTCAAATATATATATATATATATATATATATATATATTTCTACTTATGTGTGTGTATCAACCTTGTGTAAAGCATCATTTGCGCGTTTAGAGGTGAAAAGAATACATAAACTTTTCTGTTGGGTTTTTGTTTTTTGGTGAGATAGAAAGAGACAAGAGATAATTCAAGGATGGGAAGAGGGAAAGTTGAGTTGAAGAGGATAGAGAACAAGATCAACAGGCATGTTACTTTTGCAAAGAGAAGGAATGGTTTGCTTAAAAAGGCATATGAGCTTTCTGTGCTTTGTGATGCTGAGATTGCTCTTCTCATTTTCTCTAACCGTGGCAAGCTCTATGAGTTCTGCAGCAGCCCTAGGTAACAAAATATTTAACCTTTCACTCTCATCTCCCCCAAAGTTTCTATATTTACTGCCCTTTTTCAGGTTTTAGGACTTTGAACTTTGACTCTTTAAGGATTGTGAGAGTATAAAATCTTGTATCCTTCTTGAATTTCTTATAGTTAATTAATTAGGGTTTAACCTATGGCTTCTTTGTTTTAATGAACAAATCTGGCTTCTAGAGTGAGATTAAGTTAACAAAAAGATGATCATATTCTGACGGTCTATATGATGATTAAAGTTACAGACTTCGAATAAAAATGTACATAAGGTTTGTATATAGAAGCTATATAAATATTTATACTAATATAAATTTATAGTGAAAGCTTTTACACATGAGATTGAACCTTGAAGGGGTTGATCCAAGTTTCCAAAGAGACAAAGGATTAACCTCTGGATATGCACAAAGCTGTAAAGAAACACAAATAATTTGACTACTTCTTTCTGTTAGTATCTATCAAGTACTTATAATCCTGTTAAAGTTAAAAGAGACAACTGTGATCACACTCAATTTCATATGTTTCTTTTGCGCATGACAAATATTTTTTTTACCTTTGACACAGCCTTTTTCCTTACAAACCCAAAGTTGAAGTATTGTGAATGTATTTTGCTTATAACAGAATCTGAGACGAGTGGGATTATTTGTCTCCTGAGATGATTCAGCTGAAAAAAAAAAGGAAGCTGGATGACCAAACTGAGGTATACTTTACTTCTCTTATCATGTTCTGATAATTATATTGATAAGCACCAGACAATGTTTTGATCCGTATCAGGGAATAGCTGGATGTGCAAGGATAGATATGGCGTGGAGTTCACGCCTTTTTTGTGTAACAGAGGAAAGAGAAGTCCAAGAAAGAAGTTAAGAGATATCCAGATTGAGAGCTTACTAATGAGATACAACCAATTTGGTTAAGAAGTTGAGAGATATCTTATGTGCGCTCAGAATCAATTAAAGAGTATTTTTATTTGTTGCAGGTCTTGACCTCTAAGGAGGTGACAACAGAGGAGAACTCATGGACTGACTTCTGGAAGCTCCGGCGAGCTTATTCCCAGGGGTCTGTGAGACACGATCATAGGAAACCGTCGGCATTGACGTGCGTCTTCTAAGATTCTGGGAGGCTCGCTGTGTAAAGAAAGCTAAGATCTTTTTTCATGCTTATGTTTCTTGAAACTATAACATCTTTGTTATTGAGCTGGGAAGCTAAGATCTTTTAAAGGAATCCTCTTGAATAAAGCCTAAACCTTTGCTTATACTGTCGAATTACTCGATGAATGGTTCCTAAAGGTATTTTTTTGTTGTTGTTGTTGTTGTTATTGTAGATAATTTTGTCGAAGACAAAGAAGAAAATAAGGGAGGGAGCACAAGGAGAGTATTGTTAATGGCATCAAAGAGACTGCCGAAACTGTAACTCAATCCATGTATGATGATGTACCACTCAATAGAGATTTTAATAAAACAAAGCATGGAAAAAGAAACCAGATCTCTGAATTCTCATTCTTGCGTACTCATGTTGTTTTATTGGGTTTCATGAACCCAAATCTCTGAATTCTCAGAGTACTTTGTTACTTTCAGTGTTATAAAAATAAATCAAACACAAAGCACATTTTATGAGTTAGATTAATCTTGGAAAAAGTCTTTCATGGGTATAAAAATATTGTGAATCTCATTTTTTATATATTGTATAACAAAATTGTAAATCTACCCTTTAGAGCTTATAAGGAGGTTTCTCTATGCCAATACTTTTCATATTTGCTACTTAGCATATACCATTCAATAAATATTTTAATAAAACTAGAGATTATCACCGTGCTACGCGCAAATTACATATTTTAATTTATTCAGTTTTTATTTTTAATTATTTTTTAAATAGTTTGGTTATGATTTTTATTCAGTTGTATATTATATTTTTTTAATTCTACAGTTTTATTCTAATATTTCAATTCTTTTCTACGTTATTTCTCTATTTTATTACTTCCTAATTTTTGGATGGGAAATTGCTAGAAATAACACTTTCAAAATATCACTTTTCAACTTTACACTAACCAACTTTACCTTTACAAAAGATAATATAAACCGGTTGGCATTGACATTTCACACCCAAATAATGAACAAAACATTTAGAATTTGTTAGAAAAACCATTTAGAACTAGGGAATTTCTAGAAGTAACACTTTCAAGATACCACGTTTCAACTTTACACTAACCAACTTTACACTAACCAACTTTACCATCAAAATTTTGATAGGAAAAATACTATTATACCCTTAATTAATTAAACTTAACAATTTTAATAAGGTTTTGATAAATTAGGATTTAGAGATTAGAATTTAGGGTTTATGGTTAAGAATTTAGGATTTAGGGTTTAGAGATTAGGGTTTAGGATTTTGAATTTAGGGTTTAGGGTATAGAATTTAGGGTTTATAATTTTAGGGTTTAGGGTTTAAGGTTTAGGGTTTAGGGTTTAGAATTTAGGGTTTAGGGTTTAGGGTTTAGAATTTAGGGTATAGAAATTAGGGTTTAAGGTATAGAATTTAAGCGTTTAGTGTTTTGGGTTTCAAGTTTAGAATTGATATTTTAGGGTTTAGGGTTTGATTTTTAGGTCTTAGGGTTTAGGTTTAGGGTTTGAATTTCGATATAATATAATTCAAAAATAATAGAAAAAAATTATTTTTGTTTTTTTGTGTTTTTATTTATTTAAATATTTATTATATATATATTAAAAAAACAAGGGTATAAAAGTCTTTTATCCTTTAGTGAAATGTGTATTTTGAAAATGTTCATTTGCTGATGGTAAACATGAAAAGTGGTATCATCAAAGTGGTATAAGTGAAATTTTCCCTTTTTGGATCAAGATAGCAAGAGATTTATGTTATAAAAATAGTGTTACACAAACCTAAAATAGTCATTCAGCTAAAGCAGAGAGAACTAGATTAGAATAGGCTTTCTTCTCTTTTCTTTTGAGCTCCATTTACTTTTTATTTAGAAATGATGTAATATTTTTCTTAATTATAATGTTTGAAAATGTGTTGAATTTTAATCTGTCTTTGTATCTAAGTATACACATAACTTATATTTTCTATATGTCGTAAATTTTTAAAAGGAGAATCCAAACTATTGGGATGTAAATTTTAATTTAATTAAAAATATATAACTATTATTTTCATTTAAAATATTGAATTTTCTGAATTGTGATATTTTCTGCTAGAGAAAATATTTTATTTCATATCAATGTAGCCTCAAACAATGATAAAAAGTCTTATAAAAATAATTTTATAGTTATACATATATATATATAGATACTTAACTTAAAATTAAATTAAATTTACAACTCAGTTGGAGCGGTGTGACCATTGACCTAATTGCAATGTCAAGTTAATGTTCGGTTTGGTATTCAAAACATCGATGACAAGGATAAATTAATATCTTCCAGTTTATAAATAAATATAATAAATAAACATTATCCATAACAACAAAATCTGTACAATCTTAAATTTTTATAATATCATTTTAATTATTTTCTTAAAAAGTCAATTCATTTTATATACTTAAATTTCAGATTTTAATAGTGATTATTTTTTACCAACATATTGAAGATAGAAAATAATTAAAACTACATATTAAAATATTACATTAATTATTATGTAAGTTATTTATACCAATAATAAAATAAGGGTTTTGTTAAAAGAAAACTAGAAAATCTATATTTTGTAAAAGAAACTGTTCATCATTAGTTTTATTTATAAAATTCTTATTTGCATTAACTATAATGATTTTGTCAATCTTTATCTTTTTCTATTTAATTTAACATTTTATTTCTTCTGTTTTTAATTGTAAATTTAATGATACAATATAATATATATATAAATAACATGATTGGAAATTTTGTTTAATAGATTAGCCGCGCGTAGCGCGGCCAAAAGATTTAGTAAAGATAATAACTAAAGAAAGATACATTTCAGAGCGTAACGTGTTAAACAACACGTTAATTACACAGCAAAAAGGAAAAAATGGACACAAAGTGAGAGCTTCGAACATCACGTTAATTACTATATGCATTTTTACCAATTGCTCTACCTAAGTTAATAGTTTACATATGTAACTAAGTATGATTTATAAAGTAGTCGGGGGTACGTGCCACCATACCTGACACTGTAGATCCACCCCTACGTCTAAGTATCAATATCTGTAAGAGTTAATTGGCTAAAGTACCCTATATGCCACCTATAATTAGTGAATTAACCTTGATTTGACTGTTGCTTTTCGTGTGACGATTTTGCCCTTCTCTACACTCTCTCTCCTCTCTTTAACAATTCTCCCTTTTTTTTTCTCTTCAATCTCTAATTATTTTACAAATCTCTATCATTCTATATACAATTAAATTTTAAATTTCATTATTTTTTCATAAGTGGCTTTGAATCCTCAATTTTTTGACCTTTTTTTTCTCTTTAATCCCTAATTATTTTACAAATCTCTATCATTCTATATACAATTAAATTTTAAATCTCATTATTTTTTCATAAGTGGCTTTGAATCCTCAATTTTTTGATGATATCAATTTTCTGGGTTTTAGATTCGACGTCGTATTAGCGGTTAACAAATATTATAGACGTTAACAGAAGTGTTAGTTGTTAACAATTATTTTTACGCTTCGCGTTAATAAATGTATTCGCTGTTATTCAATATTGTAGACGTTAACAAAAGTGTTAACTGTTAACAATTATTTTTACGCTTCGCGGTAATAAATGTGTTGGCTGTTAACAAATATTGTAGACGTTAACAGAAGTGTTATATGTTAACAAATATTTTTACGCTTCGTGTTAATGAGAGGAAAGAGAAAGGGCATTCTCGGTATTTCCTTGCCAAATGGTTGTGTCAGTGTCCTTCATGTCCAATCAATGATATTTTGCTAATTTGAGCTTCAAATATAGGTAGTTCACTAAATCACTCTATCCGTAATGATCAGTTGAATATCCAAGGAATACACAAGTGATCTTGATGATCTTGATGTAACTGTGTAAGCGAGCATTAGTGGTGGAGTGACTAGGAGCATATACAATATGTGAGAAGATGCATGTATCAATCCAATATTCCAAAAAGTAATATAATTTTATTTGAGATTGGAGATGAAAGAAGATTATTGAGCAGATGAGTGGCAGTGAAGAGATCTTCGGCTGAAAAGGTGTGCGATATGTGGCCTTGTATGAGTAGAATTTGAACAAGATATTGATTGTCCGGAGCAGCGATTCAGCCTATCTGTTTTTTTTTAACATTAAAAGAATATTCTATCACTCAGATTTTAGGTGGTCTGAGGATTCAAACCGGAATAAAACAACCAACAAAGGACAGCTAATGATAAAAGTTACGAGTAATCCTAACTAAACCATCTGCAGTCCAATTTTTCATTCGTGGTATGTAGGAAATCTTGAAGTCTGAGAATTTTCTCTTCAATGAAGTAAACTCCTATCTCCATAGAGAAACTCAGCCGTTCTTGAATCCTTGAAAATACATTCTTAAAGTCCGTCCCAAAATGCAGTCAGTTTTTTGGATCATGCTCTCCATCACCCATATCAATGTCTCTATTTCTACGTACAAAGAAGGATACGATTTTCTTTGTTCTTAAATCCTAAGAGATGCTCATTTCCTGAACCGTCCCGCCAAACCCAACCATATCCACTTTGGTGTGCTTCAGATGTCCATGATCTGTCCACTAAACATATATTTTGAAAGCTTAGGACTTGCACATTTGTATGTATTGGTTGATTCTCTGATGTGGGTTTTATGTTGCTTCCAACCAAGCGTTACATTCACTCTCTGCCTGTCTAACTAATTCATTCGGATCCCTTGAGATGCTTCTGAAGAGTTTTTAATTTCGCGCTTACCATAGGTACCAGATAATCCATGGGTAAGAATCCTTATCTAGGGCAGGGTCTTCTATCTCATTCTTCCTCCAAAACAAGTAGTCTAAGTTTGTAAATATGCTCGATGTTGGAAATATTTTCGGACACGAAGGTGTCGAAGCAAGTGACCATATTTTCCATGCTGGTGGGCATTCAAAAGTAGCATGGTTAATTGATTCATCAGCCTCTCCACAACTAGGGAAATCGTTATCTCAACGCATATGTCGTTGTGTCAGGTTTCCAGTAGCCGCTACATAACCAGTCACCAACTGCCATATATGATGGTAGATCTTCTGTGGAGCTCGAATCTTCTAGGAAAATGCCTTTAGTTTTGTTGTGCTCGGTTCCTCTACCATCTCCTTAGGTTTTCGGTTGAGTATGTTCCTTGTGACCAAATATCCTGATTTCACACTATTCATCCCTTTTCCAAAGTAGCTCCATCTGTACTTGTCTTCTCTATGGGAATAGCTTATGGCCAAAGTCCAAATGAGTGGTATATTTTCCTGGATGATAAGATTCTCCAGCATTTCCATATTCCACTCTTTTGGAGAACCATGAATAAGATCACTCACTAGAATTCTAGGATTTACCATCGGGTTAGTCGCTCGGGTCGGTTTAGCCGAGACTGAGGGAATCCACGAGTCATCCTAAACACATATTTGATATTCTGAGTGCACTTTTTGATTAATTCCCATCACTAAGAGATGTCTGGCAGTCATCAAACTCGTCCACACATAGGATGGGAACGATGCCTCAATCGCCCGTAATGGCGTGTTCAGCCTATAATACATGCCATGTAATATTCTCGCAAGAAGAGAATCCGGGAAGTGGATCAATCTCCATAGTTTCTTTGCCAATAAATACTAGTTAAATTCATGGATCAGCCTATATGTTTTATTGCAAGAAAAAAAAAACAGTGGTATATCATTAAGTTCCCTTCGTTTAAAATGAATTGTTGTTATAGATTTTTTTATTGTATTTATTGTGATTTTAATATAAATATTTTTATTTCTCTTATTTTATCAAATTACATTACTAAAATAATAATTAATATGCACTTTTAATAGTTAAATACAAGTAAAATTAAATTTTTTTATTACGTGCAAAAAATTTTAAAGACAACTTATTGATTACTAAGTTGTCTATGAATTATCAATTATTTTTTAGAATCAATATTTTTTAAATAAAATTTTTTTTACACATACTAAAAATGAATGCATTTCATATATACCATGTAAAAGATATACATAAAAAGGTGATAGAAAAAACAATTACTAAAAAGGTTTATTTTTTAAATATAATAAATTTAGGTAAAATGAATTAAAATAAACAAAAAATTAAAAATTAATTAAAAATATATTAATCATATTATTTTTTTAAAAATAATTATTTATTTTATTTAATAATTATCTGCGGGTCATGTGGGTTCTCTGTAAATTTAAGTGAAGTGAGTTCAAATAAATATATTTTCTTTGCGGGTGAGAAATGTTAAAAAATAGTCAAAAATGAATCAACTCGCTGCAGAAAGGGTCGAGTGGGACGAGTTTGATCCGCTTCCCAGCACTAGGCACGAGTGTATAGTTATGCAACATCATAAATTCAATAGAAATTTCAAAACACCTTACCCATCATTAAAAAAAAACATTTTACAAAAATATGATTACAAAAAACACATATATGACTACACAAAAACACAAATGTAAGAAATGAAATTTATAAAAAAATGAAATTATAATTATAAATATACCCACCCTCTAAAGAAGTATAACTCCCTATATTCCCCATCACAATTAAATATACTCAAATATGATCCACAAATGCGATCAAAACATACAAATGTAAATTTCATCTTATTTGAAAAATATACAATACCCGCGCTTCGCAAGCGCGGGTCAAAATCTAGTCTATATTATTAAAACTGAAGTACATATTCAAGTTGTTTGGAAACAAGAATAGTAGACTAAATAAAATTGTTTGGAAACATGGATAGAAATAAAAAAATAATACTTGACTAATTTAAGTGAATTTTTTACAGATTTTCTTTCTATTTTAATTAATTCTAACAGTTTCATTTATTATCTTTACTAAATAAATTGATATCATTTATTACAGAATTACAAAACAAAACATATTTGTTTTCAATAATTTATTTTATATTTTACATTTATTTTCACTTTTTAACTATTTCATTAATTATATTTACTATAATATTTCGACAGCATTTATTTTACATATTAACTATAATAATTTGACATATTTGAATGAAATGACTCTATATGTGATAAGAATTAAATTGGTTAACAATTTTTTTTATTTGTTTGCATAATCAGTTAGACATAGACATTCGAATACCTGTTCAGCTACGAGTTATTTATTTTGGATATCAGATATTTTGAGTTTTGAAACTAGAATTCATTTGGTATTATAATTTTTCTTGTGGATATTTCAAATCGGTTTTCACAAGTCGAGAAGAATTAAATTTTGATATATAGAAACCTATAAATATCAAAAAATTAATGTATTGAGGCATGTCCGGATATTTGTACCAAACATAACAATATTAACTGAATTAGTTTGGGTATTTTGAATTCAAACTAAACTTAACCTAAAAATAACCAAATAACTAAAACTAACCATATTACCATATTTGATTCTGGTATGATTCTAATGTATAGAAACCTAAAAATATTTAAATATTCATGCAATCAATTATATTATGATAATATAAAATATCTAATACTAATTATGAAAGAAAAAAATCTATTTATAAAAATATTTCAAATCGGGTCTTCACAAGTCAAGATGAATTCAGTTTTAATAATTAGAAACCTACAAATATCCAAAAACTAAAGAATCTTAGGCCGATTTGGATATTTGTACCAAAAGTAACAATATTAACCGATTCAGTTAGGGTAGTTTGAATTCAAACTAAATTTAACTTAAAATAATCAAATAACTAAAACTAACCATATTACTATACTTGATCTGTGTTCGATTCTGATGTATATTATGATACATATAAGATATCTAATACGAATCCTGTAAGAAAAAATATTAATTTACAAAAAAACTAAAAATTAACACCCTCACGGGCGTGCGGGTCAATCTCTAGTATTATATTAAATTGATAAATTTATATAATTTATTTTCGTAGGTATAAAATATTTATGTTCAAAAATAAAATCTAATATGTTGGTAAGACGGGTTAACTTTAGAAAAATATATAATACATGTATAAAATTTAACATGTATTTCATCAAAGCTAATAATATAAAATCTTTGTAACTACTTTAATCATGATATATATTCATTTTAAATATATATATATATATATATATGTAAATTTTAAAAATTCGAATAAATCTGTGTAAAAATATTTTACAATAACTTAATGTATTTTAAGTTATCGTTTATAGAATGAAAGTTTTAAATTATATCCTATTTTATTTATTTTATAGTCATAATCATCATGTTAAAAGAAAACTATTATATTAAAAT
>CAKOAT010996669.1:1310-11567 GCA_932364175.1 Eruca vesicaria subsp. sativa
ACAAAAATTGTTTATAAAATAACTTTAGCATAATAGAGAATATGTATTTATGCATAATAATATTTTTCACCTAAAATAAAGAATTACAACACATATACAATACAATTCTAATTAGTGATAATAGAAAATATGTTACTTATAAAAAACTACATACTATTAATTTCAGATTTGGAAAATAAAATTCAACCTTCAACACACATATTTTTTTGTGCTGTTGCAATTATAAATACACGCAATAACTACATATTGATACTGAAGTTACTTTGTTCCATCTCCTCCGTGTAAAATATTGTGTACCAGCATTTTCTGTGTCTGATGCTTTACCTCAAAGACGGTGGTCTTATGATTTAAAATCTATTACTTCTAAAACTTTGTATTATTAAGTCCATAGTTTGAATATGTATATACCCGCACAGGGTGCGGACCGGTCACCTAGTAGTAGTTAAATAAGCAATGACATAACATGTAATTAGCCTAGGCAATAAAGGGTTTTCTATTAATGACTATGAGGAGAGCTCTCAAAGTGACCAGTCTTCGAAAACGCGGGCGCCTAGCCGATTACTCGTTCGACTAGGCGCTAGACGTGAGCCAACCGCGGAGATTTTACCCAACTCGGCTCAATTAATCGGGAAACCGTTTAATTGATAAAAAAACCCGACTAGGCGCTTAAAAATCGGATTTAGACCGATTTATACCGCATCTAATTTATTAAAACAGGATCATCCTTATTATTTACCCCTATATCTCCCTGGAATATTACTTCTATTGCCATTAGATGTACCTCTAATTAATTAACTGCCAGTATATATCTATCTATAACGAGATTAAGTATTTTATAACCTCCTCTCTCTTAACTTCCTATATTATCGGATCCACTATACTTTGAATAGAAAAAAGATCACGTATACACTAATTCTATATCTAACAATGAAAGACAATTCAACTACAATATATTTAATAAATACATCAATCACATTATTAACAACAGTCATTGACAACAAGTAATTCACCTATTAGACACATTGATTTCCTTATGCCCAATAGTATCGATAACAATAAATGCTATTACTAACATCAATTAATAACAATCAATTTATTAATGTAAAATATTTAAAATAGTGAACAATTATATTTTAATATAAACTCTAAACTAAAATATTAAAATAATCTAATCTATTCTATTAAATTAAAAATTTGACCAATTGATATATGTTTGGTCTAATGGTTTAGAACCAATATTTTTTAATAATTAACTGACAACATAAACACGTCTAATACAATTGTAACTGTCACTTTACTTTCAAACTATATGAATCCATTTTTCTCTATAGGTAAAAAATACTAATTTTAACGTGACTCGTTAATGAGTTCGATTTTATATAATAATTTACGTAGGTAATGAATATAATAATACAAACTTACCTAGGTTTAATCACAAAACATCTTCTTTTTAGTATTATTTTTTTAAATAAGTAACAATATTTTTATTCACAAAATTTAGGTTGTTTTATATTTATAAAAATATTATACAAAAAGACATATATATATATATATAAATAAGTTAAATTTCTTAAATAAAAATAAAATATACCCGCCCTTTGAAAGGCGGGTCAAAATCTAGTAATAATTAAACTTAGTGACAAATATTGGGCCCTAAATAAAAGGCCTATTTGTCTGAATTTTACTGAGATTTCGTCATGTATTTATAACTAAAGTCAAGACCCCTCTTCAGCATTGTTAACCGATGTGGGACAAAACTGAGTGTTTATTTTTTTTTTTGGCATAACGCATTGATAAAAAAGACGAAAAAGATCTGCATCACAGGTGATTCGAACCCTCTAACCTCCTAAAATAACTTGTGAGTATCTAACAACTGGACTATAATGCCTCAACGTTAACCTATCACATATATTTAAATATATAATCATGTATTAAAAATTTTATTCATATTTGTTACATAAATATATTAAATCTTATTATAAATTAGGCCCCGATTAATCCCCGATTAAACTCCAATTTTTCGATAACTCGCTAGGTCCGGGATCGCCGCCCGACTAGCGCCTAGCGTAGTTTCGAACATTGAAAGTGACACATAAGTAATGGCAAAGTAGTTAATAACACATGAGGTAAAGGTTTATTATTTAGAATGTTCCTCAAATAATAAGTAAGGAATTTTTATAGGTTATCAAGTACGTGGCCTGATTATGAAACTTTATAAGTGAAAGAAGATATAAGTTATTGAGGTCCCTAGTCAAGGTTGTTAATGTGGTAGTATGTGCGGTGATTGATTACTAAGTTTCATGGAGTCATTTATTATTAAAATCAATCAAATGGATATGTGTTGGAGAACTCATGATCAGACTAGCCCGCTATGAAAACTCTGCAAGTTTGTTATATGAGTGTCATAAGAGTTTCTCATTATGACTATAGAGTATAGTCCTTTGACCTGAGTTCGTCATGATTCTTTACTTGTGGATTAGTTCACTTTGACCTTTTAAAATGTCAGCCATAACTGGTGATCATTATAAAAGTATTGATTAGGTATTTATGAAGTTTGTAAAGAACATGAATGGAACAAGATATGATTTATACCATAGAACGGAAGATAAATATCTCTGGGCCTATCGAAGATTTGATATTGAGAAATGTATGGCCGTGCTCAAACAAAGTGATTGAATCAAAGTTCGATAAACA
The DNA here is from genome assembly GCA_932364175.1 of Eruca vesicaria subsp. sativa. NCBI lineage: Eukaryota > Viridiplantae > Streptophyta > Magnoliopsida > Brassicales > Brassicaceae > Eruca > Eruca vesicaria. The sequence continues at coordinate 4,005 of CAKOAT010996669.1, forward strand.
TGATCTATCTTAATAAGGATGATACTAGTTCTTCGCTTATGATAATATCGAGATATAGAGACAAATGGATTATGAAAATAGATAATTTTAGTAGAAGTGGGAGATTGTTGAGAATTTCTTAAAAGCATTTGTACTTATTCTTGCTAAAGTTGTAACATTAAGTTTTGACAATCATATAATATTAGGTGGTTATAATGTTTTGTTATAAACCACTATGTGAATTGGGAAGGGAATATATTACTAGGAATATATGATTCTTCATGGTCATACACCTAAACAAACTAAATCATTTGTATATTAGGTTCATGCTAAATATTATATATGATATAATATATGTATATAGATTCACATATGTGATGTGAGTTTATAAAAAGAGGGGCTACATTACTTTAAAATAAATAATGATGGTTATCTTATATATTAAAACAGAAGTCAGAATTTGTATTGATGTGTGATTTTTTTTTAAATGGACCCTCTCTAAGAAATCATGTTTTATATGTTTCTTAATAAGATTTTATGACTTAATAAAGCCACTATATATATTCGTTACTATAACTACCTACTACGCCTTGAAAAACGGTTCGGTTAACCATCATATATTTGCATCATTAATGAATAAATACGACAACTTTAGTATATCTATGTTTAAGAATATGCTTATATCGAACCTATTTTTTTTTTAAATTAGAGTCATCTCAACCAGTTCGGTTTATACAATTAATAAAATCGGGTTTAACCGATTCATACCATCATTCCTAATTCATGATTAGATTGATTATTCAACATGTTCGGTTTATACAGTTATTAAACAAAATCATACCTCAGACTTAACCCGTTCTGATCACCATTTTTAATTTGTAGTTTAACTATTCAGCCGGTTCGGTTTATACAGTAAATAAACTTAACAAAATAAAGTTAACCGGTTCTTAGAATGTATACTGGCCAAGCTTCACACTCACTAGAACATGGAAGTTGTATTACATCTTTATCATGTATCACATAATAATCAAAATCTTTAAATTAAATTCTAATTATCATAAACTATCATTAGAAATTAAAATTAATTTACTTTTAATTTAAAAAAAAATGAAAATTATATAAAATAATTTACTTATATTTTAATGATAGTAAAAATTAAATTCACGAATTCTGAATAATACATTTTACAAAGACTTTAAATATACTCTGTTATAAAAAAATAATCATTTCTATCTCAAATATTAAAAAAATCTAATCTATGAAACAGAAGTAACAATCCCATTTCATATGTAATTTTTTAAGTTGGACCTTCCCTTAGAAATTTATAAATATATTTCATTACAGATAATAATAAAACATGTGTAACTACTTTAATGATAATATCTTTTGAAATCTTTCATTTTTAAAAATTCTAACAAATTTCTTGAAATTTTTTTTAACAATATCTCCATTTTTCAATTTTATTTATATATTTTCATTAATTTCATAACTAATAATAAAATACTATTACACATTAATATACATTCAGTAAGCCTTTATAAAATGAAAAATCATATTAAATTAATTATTATATTAAAATAAATATGATAAATTATATTAAATTGATATATTAATATATTTTATCTCCATACATATAAATATTTACGTTAAAATAATAATATGTTGGAAAAATGGGGTAACATACACTATATAACACATGTATAGAAATTAAAATATCTTCAATTTTTATATATACAAAATATATTATCTAAAATTAATAAGCATAAAAATTTGCTAAAAAGTAATATAGAACTTTGAAGTTGGAGTAAGAATTTAACATAATAGAATACAAATTAATTTTTATATTTTGTTATTTAATGCATATATTAGTTCATTTAATAGTCAAATGCAAATTCAATAAGATACATATGATGGTTTGAAACAATTGAACAATTATGACATGTAAGCTATAAAATTATTGTATTTGAATACTTAAATAAATATCTAGATATATAACTGATCTTAAAAATAAATATCAATAATGATGTAAATAAATATTTTATATATATAAATGAAATCAAACATCCGCGGTTGCGCGGATCAAAATCTAGTTATTATTAAAAGAGCAAAGTTAAGTATGGGCTGAACCCATTAGCAAACCTAATTGATTTAGTGTACTTATACCAAACACATATTATGATATGTGCACGTTTTTTTCTAGATCGCAACCTAATAATAAAGACAAAGTGTTCGTGAGTTTTTGAGACAAGTCTCAACGATACTAGCATCTTGTTTCGATTCAGTTTGTGTGTGTGAATACCGGTAGAGACACGACATTTTAGAGTACTAAATAACTTTTATTCATTTTATTCATCTTTCTACTGCAAAATTATCAAGTATATTCAAAACCATAAGATCTAGATTTGTTTGAGTATTAGCATGAGATTATATGTATATGTATATATAGGATGATTTATAAATCGTTATAAACATGCATGAATTCCTACAGAATGTCCAACAAATAATCAGGTCCGATTCATAGTTAGTTCAATGTAATTTGGGATGTTCTTTTGTAAAAAAAAAAGAAAGAAAAATAGGAGCTCCTTCCTATATCAGGGAGAAAATCCATTATGTTCAACAGTTCAAGTTTACATTCAATCTAGAAAGACGAAGATAAATATAAAAACAATTACCAGATAAGTGTAGAGTTTGGCATATATCAATGACATCAGCTGGTTCATTCTACTGCAGCTTTGGCAGTAAGATTGAGAGTCTAAGGAACAATTCAAGTACAAGGTTCAGATAAATATCCTTGTTATTTGTTCTTGAATAGAAGCTATGCTTTAAAGCTAACAACATTCGGATGACTTAGCATTTTCATAATTTATACGCTTGGCCCCACCCAACAACCTAGTTAGGTAAGCTTAATTTTGACAGAGAAAAGATAAAATATACTTATAAATCATATAGCATATAAAATTAATAAATTATGCACTAAAACTCTAAATCGATATTTATTTGACGATACTTTTACTTTAAAATGACAACTAATATGAAATTGATGGAATATGCTAGAATTCTGCAGGTATAATTTTCTAAACTGCACAAAGATCAAAAAGATAAAACCCAAAATTTCATTTTCTCCTTCAAACAGGACTTGCCCGGCGATCAAACTATCCATAAAAAAATGGTTGATCCTATATGTGATTGATTAATGTGAGGTGATCAATCGATCCTGAGCTGATTGGTCGATCCGAAAAGTGGATTAGTTGATCAAGGCCCAAAAATAACCTTTTGTTTTGTTCTGATTTTCCTTCTTTGTGCCCAAATCTTCCTTCAAATGTGTTCCGACTTGAAAAGACACGAAGATATCAAAAACAAATATCAAAAACTCGATGAACACTTGAAAGCTATGTCAGAATTAGTTAATAACACAATACATCAACCCATTTCCATGACCACCTCCAGTTTGGCTAAGTTCAGAAGAAAAATGTCAAACAAAGTTGAGCCAAATCATTGAATATCTAAGAATAGTTCAAGAACTGATGATGCCAACTCAGAGGATATACAAAAGTTAGCTCACGCATATGCAGATGTAAACAATTGGATTCCACCATACCGATTAATTATAATCCTATTATATTCCTTGAGTGGTCATTATCTTGAGTATGACTTTTATGGGCTAGAAAATCTAGATATTCTCTTAAAAGATGCTATTTAGGAAAGAAATATTATCATTCTAGGGCAGTTTTGTGTTATTATGTCATAATGAGACAGTTTATGTTACATAGACAGTTTCTCTTAACTTTAACCACTTATTCTTCTAATCCTAAACGACATAGTTAGGAAACCAGCAACTAAAGATTTTGTTTAAGCGGGAATTAACCTCAGCCCTTCACCTATACGCCATCCAACGCCCCAGATTCAATATGTTTCTTTTGATTAGACACATATTTCTTCCATCTTTCCTCTTTTGTCTTCTTTCTCCTTCATTTTCTAATTTAAAAAAAAAAATCAAATCTGATTCTTAAATTTCTTTTTTCAAATTTTTTGATGATATCGTGTTCTCCATTACTCGATCTATCTTTTGAGATCTGTGAAGATGCATTTCCGATGTTGGTGTACAGCTTATTTAATGTACACATGTTATTTTATGTACGCTTTTTGACATATACACGTGTACATTCAAAATGAACCAATATATGTGAATAAGTTGTGCTCATAAGGTACACTGGTGGTTGCTTACACTACAAGAAAACTCGTCCTTTACTATGATGACTTTTCCTCGTTATTTCCTAGTAAATGACCATTTACTTGGAACTTACGAGGAAACGCGTTTCCTCGAAACATGTTCATCATAAAGCCTTTTTCCTTGTAAGGTCTTAGCTAATTTACGAGGAACTTTTCCTCGTAAACGCGTGCATACGTTTTTCCTCGTAAGGCCCTCGTACACGTTTCCTCGTAAAGTCATAGTAACACATTTTCTCGTAAACTCGTAGTAATGCTTTACAAGGAACTTACTAGTAAAGTTTACGAGGACTTTACTTCGAAAATATTACGAGGATTTTACTTCGAAATTTTTTTCCCTATTAAAAAATTATTAATTATAAATATAAATAATATATTTTAAAAAAATTAAAAAACAAATTATAAATAAAAAAAGAAATAACGAAATATTTTATAAATAACTAAATAATATACAATTAAGTTTTAAAATTCATAATATACAATTAAAAATAAAAAAAACTACGGATGGTGGTCGTTAAATTGCCAAACGAAGTCGTCCCGGCTCGCTAAATCCTCCTTGTCCATGTCGGTCATCGATGGTTGTGACTGTGACGGTGGATGTTGTTGGGTTGGAAGCCCTCCGTTTTCCCATCTCACCCGCAACATCTCCGCCAATTGCGGGTTTCCAACCGCCAAAACGTCCAGGACATCAGTGAGAGAACTCACATGAGAATGCGTCACCTGCAACTCCGAGAGCAGCTGAGCAGTGACATCATGTTGCTCCTGAGCATAAGATGATGTCGCTGTGGGGACATCGTTAACGGAGCCAATCCCGACGGTACGTCCCTTTTTCCTAGGGGCGACCTGTAAATAAAAAGATTAATAATGTTAAAAAAAATTAAATAAATAATAAATTAATAAAAAATAAATTATTTACCTCCTCTTAAATCTTATCCACTTCAAGAGTGGTCAATATGACTGGTGTCTTAGACTGCTGAGTCACTTGGGTCTGGCGTTTGTCAACCCGAGCGACAACCTCATTGTAGATCCGCTCGGATCTAGGATCTACAAAATGCCCAGCCTTGTTTCGGTGGGTCCTCTCATAAAGCTCTTTCAGAGATGAAAGAACTCCTGTCTCTTTAGCCTAAAAATAATTTTTAAAATTAAATATTAATTAGGAATACAAATAGAGTAAAAATTAATAGTTATTAAAAATTAACTTACCATGTCTAGACGAATTCCCCCGTGAGGTTTTCGACCCCCAGTGTGAAGCATCTTCGTGTTACCATGCTCGTCTCTTGTCATGCGGTTCTCGGAGTTTGTGTGGGAGGTTCTGACCGAGTCCGGCAACCCCCAATATCTGATGAGGCCATCCCACACGTCGAATGTAAGGCAATCGGGTTTCCTCTCCTCGTAACCATGCACCTGAACAAAAAAATAATTTTAAAATAATTTGAATTAAAAAGTCAATGATATAAAACAATATATATATATATATATATATATTTTATAAATCCATACCTGAAAGTCCCCCTTCCAGTTGTAGACCATGTCGAGAAATCGTGCTTTTGCCTTCGCCTCAAACTCCGTCTTCACCCGCTGGTGAATCCCTATAGACCAACGATATTTTCGCTGTAACCAGAAAAAAGTTAGAGTAATTAGTTCAATAATATTAATAATTTTAAATATTTAAAAATAAATTAAGTTGATTAATTTATGACTTACAGCGAACGATTTGAACCACGTCTTTTTTGTGTAGCTCGACGTCTTTTTCCAGTTTGGAGCTGCATCGGGAAAGTATCCCTTGATACAGTCCGTGACGCTCTGAGCGACACATCCGTCAAGACCAAACCTGGAAAGAAACAAAATAAAAACATTAATTAGATTAATATGTAAATTTTTAGTTAATTAAGAAATAAATTAATTAAAAACGCTTTTTAAATAATTAAACATACCATAATATGTCGTCGCTGTCCCGTCGGATAGGATCTAACTCAGGCAGCCCTTCTCTTCCCGGAAGGGCCATAATATCCTCTACCGTGTACACCGCAAATAGTGCGTTTGGCGGCATCTGCAAACTGCAAATCGGGATGAACCCCGGCGACCGGTGGAGGAGGAGGAGGAGGAGGTGGTGGATCAGACCGGGGCGCCGTAGAAACCACTACAGGAAATGTGGGTATTAACAGCGGCCGTTAAACGTTATTAGTTTGATACCATAGCGTTCCCTTAAACCCTCTCACAGCGCCCGTTATAATAGGTCCGGCACGTTCGATAGCGGATCTTACATATGCTATAGTTAAGTAAATAATGATAGCGTCATTGACTATGCAATTGTTAAACCCTATAATAACTTCTTATAATTGTTATTAAACCTCATTATCTGAAATTACCTATAGCAGTTTGTTATACAAAGATAGCAAATGTTTCATGTTATTAAATTGTTTTATTTACCCGAATATTCAATTACAAATTGATTTTATTTTTCTAAATACCTAATAAATAAACCTTATAATCATTAATATTTTTAAAGTCATATTATAAAAAAAGCCAGAGTAATAAAATTTCCTTGTTTAACCAAAACCATCAACACATACAAGCATTATCCTTGTTTAACCAAAACATCAACACCACAATCATATATTCTCTCAATCTACCACTAACAACCCTTCACAATCATCCATAACATAAAGACTATCATCATCAGAAGCTTCATCACACAGATCATCGACTTCTTGGACAGGCAAAGGTGCAGCACCTAAATCCTCTTCTGTTTCCAACTCATGGTAGCCTCTAGGTGGTGCTCTCATAACAACATACCAATTAGAATTATCATCTTCCCTAGAGTAGAAAACCTGTTTGGCTTGAGAGGGCAGAATGAACGGATCTTTCAAATATGCTGCCTGGTTCATATGAAGGTTAACGAGAGTGAAGCCATCTTCTTCCTTCACACCATTCTCTGTGTTAGCCCAATTGCATCTAAACAGAGGTACTTTGAACATGTGATAGTCCACCAGTAATATCTCCTTTATCACTCCATAATATGTAAGCATATCCGCAACTTGCCTCATATCTCGAGCACTTGATCGACACATGCTAAATGCTTCATAACTTACTCCACTGTTTTAACTGAATTCGTATGAAACCGCTGGCCCTTGATGATAAACCCTTTATGTGCTAAGGCAGCATTTCTTGGTCCGAATGACAACCACCTCAACTCCTTCGAATGACTATTTGTTGAGTCTGAGTGAATCTGCCAAGACAACATGTTCATCAATCCAACAATCTAACAATCAAACAACAGAGTTCATCATCAAGCTACGAGCTAATCAGTATTGTCAATACCTAAATCTCGACATGTTCATCAATCCAACAAGATGT